>CAJVPK010000253.1:0-45658 GCA_910592015.1 Diversispora eburnea | reverse complement strand
ATCGATAACCTTCGAAATCTAACGTTGCGATATAATTTCGAAGGTTTTCGAATTAATATAATTACTGATGTAGAACTTAAGTTATTTACAAATATTTTGACTATACTTGTACATAAAATTATTTTGGAATCCTAAAATTGTAATTTCAGAAAAAAAAGTCAAAATAGATTTTATAAAAGATGAAATTATTTTACTTAAAATTTAAAAATTTTTAATTATCCAAATTTATTCTTTGATTAAATATACACATAACTGGATACTTTTTTTATTTTCATATATAGAATAGAAATCTCAAAAAGTCAAAATACCTTAAAAATCTAAAATTAATTTTGAAAACATGTATAACTTTGATATTACGATCTGAATTATCTGAATCAAAATCATATAGTTTTTATTTAATGATATTATCTAACCATTTGAATAAGTTTATAACCCTAACTTTGAATTTAATATTGTAAAGTGTTATTTTTTTAAACTCACTCCACTTGGTAAGAAAGTATATCGACTTATTTTCTAGACTATATTTTTTTACCAACACTATGTTAGTCTTATATAAAATATATCTATTACCTGTCTCACCAGTTCTTATTACAGAATTAACTAACATCTTTACAAACTTGTCTCTTTTTGATAATTCATATCTATTCTTAACTTCTGCATTGGTTTGTGTTTATAGTGTATCCTTAAGACTAAGATTATTAATTTTATTATTAAAAGTAACCTCTGTAATATTATGACATAAGTATAATTCACACGAATTTATATGAGACCCCTGATTTCTATGTTATTCATTTTTCACTCAAAACAAATAGTAGAATAATGGAAGCTTTTCATGAATTTATCATGTAAATCACAATTGCACAGATTGATTGTTGTTCAGTTTTGGGAATTTCTTATAAAATTCTAGTAATTACATTTTACAGGATTTATTTTTTTATCTATCACAATTAATTTTTAATTTTTGTTATATGCCATCTTAACAAAGTTTTGTTCAGTCACTCTTCCATTCTCAGAAGAAAGTTGTAGAGTTGATACTTCACTAGACTATTAATAGAATCTGTATTAACTGACGTTTTACTGTATTCTGCTATAATAAGTTTGAAGTAATTGACTTTCTAACATAGTTCATTTTCAGTTTTTATTTTAATGTTAAATTCTTTTCAACTCTTAGAACTTTTTCATGTATGTAATCTAACCTCTCATGAACTAAGCAACTTGTCAAATTTTTTTTTTGACAATCTTGAATGTAACTTCTTTATATTCTTTCATGAGTTTAGCATCATGTTGAGTTTTCTCATTTTGGAGAGTATTAATTTGGTCACCGATATTATTAATAATTTTTTTTGTGACCATACAATTATTTTTTCTTATTGTAGTTTTCACACTTGAGTCTCGGTAAAGTTTATTCTTTCCATTTTCAAAGAACTGTTTATGTAATTCTTTAATTTTGTTCTACTTTTTGTCTAGTCTTGATAGGTATTCCAGAGACTTACCTTTATATTTAAGATATGCTGATTTGAGAAAAATCATTAAGACTCTAGTCTTGCCCTTATCTTTATTTAATCTAGGATATACTTTGAAGTACCCTCGCCATCTTGCTCACTGACATATTGTCTTTCTTCATTGCTCACCAACAAGTATTCTTCTGTTTCTCATGACAATTTGCATTTATATTCAACAGTTTTTTCTAGGGCACTTGTGATGTTGTCTTCTTTATCTACAGCACTTTGTTCTGAAGGCAGAAATAAAAACCACTGTAAGATTTGTAAAGACAATGTATGAAAAATCAAATTATTTTGATCTTTTTTTTCACTTTCTTGTATACTTTTATCTTTTCTTTTTGATCATTTTTTTCATCATTATGATCATCTTTTTTGTTTTCATTTTTGACTTCCTGGTTTTTCACTTTCTGCAACTTCAATTCTTCTGCCTTTTGTAATTCTTTCTTGAGTGTAAGATCTGATGGACTTCTAATTGCGTATTGCATTATATTAGAAAAAACGTGTTCTCCTAAAAACTGCATGATTTTTTTGATTAATAATTTTAAATTCATTTGATTTATCGATCTATATGTTTATAGATTTATATTTTTGTTGTATTTGTGATTTTTTTTTTTGAAAAGAGAACAGATAGACAATTATAAAGTTCATTTTTGTTTGGATAAATCTTCTTTTAAAGGTGACTTCAATTCAATTAGAGTTTTAAGTGTAGACTCAAGGTTATGTTTAATATTGGTGAAAAGATTTTTTTCCACCCATCTTGATTATGTCATTATGTCAATCTGCATATATGTCACATATGATTAACATGTGATATATTAGTAGATAACTGTGTAAAAAAAAAATTATTTTAATTATTTTTATAATACATAAAGTGAACGAAAGGATGGATGTCTAATGAAATTTGAGAACACCTTATATGTTTGGTAAGTGGGAATATTATCAGAAGTCAAGAAACACCTCATATATTTGATAGGTGAATAGTCCAGAACATTCAGAAGAGATATTCTCATAATGTCTCTAGAATTTATGGTTAAAAAGGGCATCCTTTTCATTTACAGTATTATCGAGTAGCTCATGCAAACCTTTATACTTATTGCATACAAATTATTATATCTAATGATCTATGGAATGGACATGTTTTGCATGATCTTTATTTTTGTGGAGTGTTGTATATAACCTGTAACCAGCTTAATAGAACTTTTTATATAGTAATAATATCAGTTTCTTATATTGTCTATCTATATATTTCATTAACTGTAACTTCTATTATAACAATTTTTAATTTATTTTCTTCAAGTTCATTAATGCGATTGCTACAGTATATTTCATCAAATATTATATTATTTTAGATATTGCATCTGCAATTAGAAATAATAATTTTAAAAGTTCCAGATATACAATTAAGGTATAAATACTGGTTATTTCAGTGCATCTCAATAAATCAACTTTTGAGCTTGCCAACTAATGACTATTCTTTGCACAGATTTCTGAAAAATTTATTAGTACCACAACATAAATTTTCAGTGGATTTTTGTTTTTTTCCTTTCAGGTCCAAAAGGTAAAAGTGAATTATTACCAGATAACAGACAACTGAAAATGTGGGATTGTTCATTTTCTGATATTGTTACAAAATTATTATCAAAAATGACAGAAAGTTTCAAGTTTCTAAATGTTTAAGTTACTAACTTTTTGCAGATAATTAAGATTTATAATTTCTGATTATGATCAAAATAGTTTTTTTATAGAAGACAAAATTATTTTGAAAACTTTTTAAATTTGTTAATTAAAAAAACACATTAAAATAAGTTAATTATTTGCTTTTTATTTCACTTTCATCATTAAAAAATCCAAAAACTTATTTTGATGTATATATATAAGGGTTAAATAAATAATATTTAACTTGAAAAGTTACCATTGTATTTCAAAATATATATTAGACCATTATATAATACAGCTCAAAAAAAAAAAGAACGCATTTTACTGAAAATATTTAAGAACATAATAATTTTTTTTTGAATAAATTATACATGCCATCAAAACTACTGAATTGAGTTAGATGCAATCAAAAATTTCAAAATCAGAATTGAATTTGTCATAATTGAAAACATATATAGAATAAATGAATAAGTTTTGAATTTTCTTATTTACCCTTTTTCAGATATTAAATGTCACCTGAACATCCTTTTTAGATGTTCATCTTTTTTTTACATTGTTTCCGTGATAGTGCATAACAAATAAATCAAAAAATAAAATAAAATGCATCTCTATCTCTAAAAGTGGGTAGCGCCGAGTGAGGAGTCCGTACTACTAATCTAATCAATTTTCTCCTTACTACAAAAAACCAGTCAAATGATATTTTATTATTTGTTCCACAATTTAGAAGTTTTATAGTTACACTTAAGGTAAGATTATTGATGAATTGTGATCTCATTCTGCATTTTTGATTTTTGATTTTTTTTTTTTTGGTATTTCTTTATTGATATTTCTTTCTTGAACGAAAATGGTTGAGATTGAAAAGTCTAACATTTCTGGTTATACTAAAAAGACTTATAAATTTCAAGATAACCTACCAAAGTTACCAATACCTCCGTTAGAAGATACAATAAACAGATATTTAGCTGTTGTTAAACCTCTTCAGGTATTTGTTTAAAGCATTAATGTATGACATATTTGAAATCTTTCTTATTTTATTATTTTACTCTGTATATATATATATATGTATATAGAGAGAAAAGGATCACGAGCAAACTATTGAGGTTGCAAAACAATTTCTTGAAAATGAAGGTCCAGAACTTCAAGAAAAACTTAAAAGTTATGCATATGATAAATCAAGTTACATTGAAGAATTTTGGTATGATTCATATCTCAATTACAGCGATCCTGTAGTTCTTAATCTGAATCCATTTTTCCTTCTGGAGGATGATCCTACACCTGCTAGAAATAATCAAGTAGAACGAGCTGCTTCATTAATAACTTCCTCTTTAAAGTTTGTTCATGCATTGAGAACTGAAACTTTGGAACCTGATTTTTTTAGAGGGTCTCCTTTATGTATGTCACAATTTCAACGTATGTTCGGAACGGCTCGTTTACCAACAGAAAATGGATGTAGAATGAATTCAAATAATGAATCTAAACATATTATTGTTTTGTGCCGTGGTCAATTTTATTGGTTTGATGTATTAACCAAAGATAATGAAGTTGGAATTTCCAAAAAAGAATTAGTGGCTAATCTTAAAACTATAAAACAAGATGCACTTAGTTTACCAGTTGTTGAGATAGCAAAAAATGCTGTTGGAATTCTTTCTACCGAAAATCGTAAAATTTGGGCTAATTTAAGGCGTATATTAGAAGATTCGTCAGAAAATAATAAGGATTGTTTAAATGTACTTGATTCTGCAATATTTGTTGTCTGTTTAGATGAAGGATCACCTTCTTCTTTAGATGAGGTAGCGACAAATATGCTTTGTGGTACTTATGATATAAAAGAAGGTGTACAAGTTGGTACCTGTGCTAATCGGTGGTATGATAAATTACAAATTATTGTTTGTGAAAATGGTTCTGCTGGAGTTAATTTCGAACATACGGGTGAGAATAATTTTAATATTATTTCTTTTTAATAATATAATTTAATAATATTTTTTAATCCATTGAAATACTATAATAATAATAATAATAATAATAATAATAATAATAATAATAATAATAATAATAATAATTTAAATAATTCGTTTTATAAATTCATTTAAATTATTTATATTAAAGGTGTTGATGGTCACACTGTTTTACGTTTCGTTTCGGATATTTATACCGACACAATTATACGCTTTGCTCAAACCATTAACAGCCATACAAAATCTTTGTTAAATAATTCTCATAATGATAAAAATTTTATTGACACTGCTCCCAAAAAACTTGAATGGAATTTAACTCCGGAAGTTCGCATTGGAATAAGATTTGCTGAAACAAGATTGAGCGATCTTATCTTACAAAATGAGACGAAAGTTTTGGAATATGAAAATTTTGGAAAAAGTTTAATTACATCTTTTCAAATGAGTCCAGATGGGTTCGTACAGGTAACCACGTGATCGATGGGTTGACATATTTTATGTTTAGTAATATATTTAATAATAATGAATTAATTTTAATTTAATTATAGATGGCATTTCAAGCTGCCTATTATGGTCTCTACGGAACAATAGAATGTACATACGAACCAGCAATGACCAAGACTTTCATTCATGGTCGTACTGAAGCAATTCGACCAGTTACTTTGGATGCAATAGAATTTGTAAAGCTTTGGTGGTCTGATGCATCGACTTCTAATAAACTTAAAGCACTCCGTAAAGCCATTCACACACATGTAAATTTGACAAAAATGTGTTCAAAAGGATTGGGACAAGATAGACACTTATATGCATTACAATGTGTTTGGCAAAGAGAGATTCGATCAAAATCCGAAAATGAAGGCCAAATGCCAGCTATATTCGGAGACGTTGGTTGGCAAACATTGAATCATACAGTTATTAGTACAAGTAATTGTGGAAATCCTGCCTTAAGATTATTTGGATTTGGACCAGTAGTTTCGGATGGATTTGGAATTGGTTACATTATCAAGGATGAGGCCATTGCTGTAAGTAAAATTTTGGTTATATAATTTTAATAATTTGTTACGATTTTATTAATTATAAATTTATTAATTATTTTATATTCATAATTATTTTATATTAGTTTGTGGCATCATCAAAACATAGACAAACAAGTCGTTTCCTCCAAACTTTAGAAAATTATCTCAATAATGTTTATCAACTTCTACAATCAGAAAAGCGAGCACCTGGTCTAAAACGTAGTTCAGAAGGTGAGAACATTAGTGTGGTCTCCGGGTATGGATATTTTGATGCTGGGGATTACCTTGAGTATCGTAAGGAAGAGAGGAGTGAAGAAATAAAAAGAGTTGGAAGAACTTTAAATTTAGTGGAATATTGAAATAAAATATTATATGTATACATTATATATTTATTTATTTAATTATTTATTTTGGAGGTGATTTAACATTTTTATTATTTTTATTTATATTGTACGGATATTCATTTTTACATTAAACAATGATCTTTTTAAGGACATTGTATATAAGTTAGTTTTGCATACATAGATTTTATTATTTTCTTTTTATAAAATATTAAAAATGTGTAGTAAATCAAATCTTATTGTGTTACGAAATTCATTACTTAAAATATATAAAGTGTGATTTTTTAGATTAATAATCTTAATCTTTTGATATATAATCTAATGACTTTTATAGAATAACATTAATACTTTGTTAGGAATAGAACCAAATTCTAAAATTGATATCTTAATCAAAATACCTAAGATTGATTTATCAAACTAACTCAAGTAGTTAAAGGATAACTATCATAATTATTATCATTTTTGATTAAAAAAATGCAAAAACCGTTTCGAAATTTTCCTATTGTTTCAGTTTTTAAATTTCGCGTAATGTTTTAGTGACACATTTTTTATTTTATTTAAATAAGATTTTTTTTTTAAATGTGGCTTCCTTCCGTTTCAGGCTAAGCAGTTCAATTAAATAAGATGTGTCATAATGATATTTTAGAAGATTATTTACACTTTTATCAATAAATTATGATCCAATAATTTTAGTTTATTTCGTTGTTCTAAAATTTTACTCGCTCTTTCGCTCTCTCATTTTTGTATAAAAGTTTGCAAAATTTTTCATTATAAAAATTTAACGAATTTAACAAATTAATTCGATCCAATCATCAAAAAATGGCAAGTGTACTTGATCTAATCAAAAAATCCACCACCATTGTCGCTGATACTGGTGATTTCGACTGTAGGTATTTCGAATGCTGAATTTTGTACTTTCTAATTCACTTGTATTTTTTTATATATAAATTATATATATATCCCATTATTTATATATTTTATATCTTTATATATATCTTTTATATATATTATATATATATTATATATATATATATATATTTGTATCTATCATATATATATCTATCTATCTATCTATCTATCATATATATATCTATCAATATATCCATTATAGCCATCGCTCAATATAAACCTCAAGATGCTACCACAAACCCTTCCCTGATTTTGGCTGCTACTAAAAAACCTCAATACGCCAAATTGATTGATGATGCTATCGAATATGCAAAGAAGAAAGATGGGTTAGATTTGAATTAAATTATTGAAATTACTTTTTTCAGTTTTTCAGTTATGATTTTAGAGAAAAATTTTATGAAATCATTTAATCCTATATTAATAATATAATTTTTATCAATCTAATTCAGTTCTATTGACGAAAAAGTTGAATGGGCATTAGATAAATTGGTATTTATTTATTTATTTAATTTTTACATTTTTTTCCTATTCTTTACTGTTATTTTGTTATTTTGTTATTTTCTAATTTAACTTTCATTTATCATTTTTTAAAGTTGATCAATTTTGGTTGTAAAATTCTCGAACTCATTCCTGGTCGAGTTTCTACTGAAGTAGATGCACGGTTTTCCTTCGATACTGAAGGTACCATCGCAAAAGCAAAAAGATTGATAAACTTATACAAAGAAGTTGGAATAGGCTCTGAACGTATTTTAATAAAGATCGCATCAACTTGGGAAGGAATTCGTGCAGCAGAGAGACTTGAAAAAGAAGGAATTCATTGTAATTTAACTTTACTCTTCTCATTTCCTCAGGTTTGTGTGTTCAACAATTAACTACATTTACAATTAATTAATTACAACTCATTAACTCACATATATTTTATATATATATATATATATATATTCAATTTATATAGGCTGTAGCGTGCGCTGAAGCCGGAGTAACATTAATTTCACCATTTGTCGGTCGTATTCTTGACTGGTACAAAAATAGTACTGGCAAGGATTATTCTCCACATGAGGATCCTGGTGTTCTTTCAGTTACAAGAATATACAATTATTACAAAAATTATGGTTACAAAACGATCGTGATGGGTGCTTCATTCCGTAACACCGGAGAAATCAAAGAATTGGCTGGTTGTGACTTCCTTACTATTAGTCCAGCTTTATTGTCTCAATTATCTAAGGATACTGAACAAATTGAAATAAAGCTAAATCCCCAAAAAGGTATATTGACATAAAGTATTTTTTTTTTGAATGCTTAAAAATTTATAAATTATACAATTTTTTATACAATTTTATATAATCATATTAAATTACTTATAATAACATATTTTTTTTTTACCCATTTTTATAATTTTTATAATTTTATAGCAAAAGCTAACGTCGAACCTAAAATCACATATGACGAAAAAAATTTTAGGTGGGATCTTAATCAGGATCAAATGGCTACCGAAAAACTTTCCGATGGTATTAGAAAATTTTATGAAGATGGTGTGAAATTGAAGGTTGAATTGAGAAAAAGTTTAACTGCTTAATTTAGTTATTTATTTATTTATTTATTTCATCATGATTTAAAAAAAAATTTAATTCTTGAGATTTTGATGTAGTTTTAAAAATAATTTATATCATGAGTGATCTTCCTTCAGTTTTTTTTTTTATTATAAATTATAAATTATAAATAAAATTTTTTCTATTTATTCTATTTAAATAAAGGCATTTTAAAATAAAAAGTAATAAAAAATCATAAACAAATTGTTTGTGTTATATATGTTGCCAAAAATGGTTAGTTACTTGGCATTGTTCTATTGCTCTACACAATTTTTGATCGAACTTGCTAAAAATCAAAAAAAAAAATTTTTTTTCCATTTTAATCTTATTAATCTTATCCCAAAAAATGTTTTCATTTCCAAATCACTTAAAACATTTATTAAAAAACTCACCGAAAGCATTCAACTTTTCGACTCAACACATTAGACGCAAGAATTTAACGAATAAAGGTTTTTTTATATATTTCTAATATTTTATGTTTGTACATATTTTCATATTTCTTTTGTCTTTTGAATATTTTTTTTTCTACTTCTTTTAGGACGAATGAATGTGTTTTTATATGAAAGAGTCCGTCTGACCGCTCAAATAAGACAATTTCACACCGTAGGAGTTTGCTTTGGCAAATATTTAATATTAATTTATTTTAAATTTTGGTATTTTACATTTTCAAAATTCTGAAGGGTTTTATTCTTTTTGATAGCTCAAGCTCAAAAAGTTCTAAAGAATAATAATAAAAAAGAGAAGGAAAAAGTAGAAAAAGTAGAAAAGAAAGAAAAGAAAGAAAAGAAGAAAGAAAGAGTAGGAAATGTAGAAAAAGTAACCACAGAAGTTGAAGATATTGATAATGATGATTTTGAGGTATCCGAGTTATTCTCTGCCACCGATGTTAAAAATAATTCCGAAAAAAAAGATTCGACGATAACTCGAATTTCAAAATTTGAGAAATATTATTCGGAACTTCAAAAGAAATTACCTTGGGAATTACCATTGAACATAATGCCCCGTCAAACTCGATTAAATAATCTTATATTCGTAACAACTAATCGTGATCAAGCTAATCTTCTTGTTCAAGTTGTAGCTCAATGGCGTAGAAGATTATTACCAATAACTGCTATTACCACAAGGGTATTAATTAAAAGATTAATCATGCCAACAATTGATTCATATGATTTAGCTTTGGAAATGTTGGGAGATAGATCAAAATATGCTTTAAAACCCAATCGAGAAATCTTTCGATATCTTATGTTATCAATTGCCAATAGAATAATTGAAGGGAAAAATGAAAAATCGGAATTATTATTAAAAGTATTGGATGATCTTTACAAAACTTTTGGATTAATGACATATTATGAATCGTCACCATATGATGTTCATTTATACATGATTTTAATATCTGCATCACTGAAAGTAGAAAGTTGGGAAAGAGTTGATGAGACATGTAAAGAATTTATTAATATTTATGATAAATTAGATAAAAGTGCAATTGAATTTAATACCATTTCACATAAAGAATTAATTGATGGTGATTATGGTTCAAAATGGAAGGAAGAATTTGGTATGGTTGAAAGGAAAGGAATGAAAGAATATTTGGAAAAAGAAAGATTTGATGAATATTTAAATTCCGTAAAATTATCAAGGCTGGATTCGTGTATAGAAGTAGCCAATATTATGGAAATTTGGTATAAAGATGAAAAAAAAGATAATGAAATGTCAGAAAAATTTAAAAATTTACATAACATATGGGAGAAAGAATTCGAATCTTATATGAATAAAACAGTTTCATAATTAAGAAAAAAAAAAATTAATATAGATCAATACAATTATTATAATTAAATACTCAGAAATGATTTATAACGGTTGAAGGTAAATGTTAATAAAAATTTATATAATTTTAACTTTTTTTTTTTTTTTTTTTTTTAATCCCAATAATGACCAAAATTTTATAATTCAGAAACGATTCATAACTTTTAATTTAATTTAATTATTTTTTCCCATGTATATTAGTTATATTAATTATATTAATTTGTTATATTAATTTGTTATATTAATTTATTATATTAATTTATTACATTAATTTATCATAATAATTTAATAATAAGTTATTTAATTTATTAATTCTCTTTTGTGATGATTCACTATTCTTGAATCTTCCCGAAAAATAAAAATTTCAATTTTGTAAATTTGCCTAATTTGTGTATATTGTATGATCTACAATTCATAATTTGTATATAAATTCAAATTTTTGGTTGTTACTAAAGAATTTTGCAATGTCTAAAGCTAAAAAACTTACTGATCAAGGTACTAATAACTTTTTGAAATTTTTAAATTGTATTAACTATTTCATTAAATTATTAAATGTTTACACCTTATTAATTTATTTTGGCAAAAGAAATAACTTTGCAATTCAATAACTTGAAAGGAGAATTGCAAAGTATAGCTCAAAAAATAGGTGAACTGGAAGCAGATTCTGATGAACACAAGTTTCGTAGCAAAATTTTTATATTTATTTTTTTTTTTTTTTATTGAATTCAAGTTTATTAAATTAAATTATTATTAATTTCAAATTTGGAAAGAGCCGTGATTGATACAATATCTCCTTTGAATGGAGATAGAAAATGTTTTCGGCTTGTGGGTGGTGTTTTAGTAGAACGTACCGTAAAAGACGTGTTACCTGCTTTACAAACGAATTATGAAGGGGTAAAGTGTTATTTCAAAAATTATTTAATAAAACAGAAAAAAAGGGATATTTATACTTATAAGATTTGGTATTTTTTAGATTAAGAATATAATGGAACAACTTGTTCAAAGTTATAAAAAGAAAGAAGATGAATTTGTTGCATTTCAAAAAGAAAATAATATTCGTGTGATTTCGAGAACGTGAAAAAAAAGGAAAAGAAAAAATCAAATCAAATATTTCGAAGAATGAAATATCATCTAAAATTTTTTTTTATCAATAAAAACTACACACTTACAATAAATCCTGACTATATGCAATGGAGAATCTTTTTACTTTAATTAAGTTTATTACAAGATAATAAGATTAATAAGATAATATTAATTCCCTTCCAAAAAAGTTAGTTTTTAAAAGATTGTCGAATACACAGAATTTAAAGACAAAAGACAAAAGACAATTTTATTAAAATATAATTAGTTGGGCTATGATTAGGTCAGGATACCTCTAGAACATTTCAAATTCAAGTCAATTTCTTTATTAGTTTATTCCATTTTTTATTTATTATTATATATTACAAATTATTTGCGTAGTAATTAACAAATTTTTATGTCTTAAAGCCATATACTATGCTGTATGAGATTTCTTTTTTTTTTTTTAAAAAAAAAAGGAAAGCAAAAAAAATGACTATATATATTCTTAATTCCCATAATTATTTTTACTTGATTTGATTGCTTGTATTTGCTTTGATGATTGATTGATTATTATTATTATTAATTAGCAATTAAGAAGACACGAGAAAAAAAAAAAAAAAAAAAGGAATCCAAAAAAAATTTTGTATATATAGAGATTAAATAGATTATACAAAAGAAATATTAATTATGATTTTATTTTTTCTCATTATCTTCATTCTCTACAGACTCTTCAGTAAAAGTTTCAGACTTGATAGCAGCAGCCTTACGCCGTTTCTCGGGAGGTTCAACGTCTAACAATCTTTCATCCTTTTCTATAATTAAATTTTTTAACCATCTAATTTCTTTTTCAAGCTCTTTTACTCGATTTTCAAGTGTTTCAGCTTTTTGAGACATTTCTTTGGCAGTTCTTTCAAGTGCTTGCTCACGTTGTTTTTTCTTAACCCGAAATCTAGCAGAAGCAGCTGTATTACGCCTTCGTTTATCTTCTTCAGCTGCCATCTTAGCGGATACTTCAGAATCCATTGATTGAGATTCAGTATCTTCGGTATCAATTGAAGATGATTGGGTCGATTTAGAATTTTTACGGGATGACGTATTTGAAGTATTAGTAGTTGTTGTTGAATTTTCATCCTTTTGTGCAATTACAGTTGTTGTTGATGATGGAGCGGGATATATTGTTGAATAATTATTATTAGATCTATTTGTGGCAGCTGGAGAAATAGGAACAACCGGTTGCAGCGTGGTGCTAGGATTTTGATACGATAATAAAGGATGATACATTGTTGGTGTTGCAAATGAAGAGATTTCTGGTTGAACTAAAGTAAAATCTGTACTTTCAAGTTTGTTTAAAGAAACGTCAAAATCATCATCTAAAAGACCAATACCGGAAGGAACATCAAAGGTAAAATTAGCTTTAGACCAAATTTCCAAGTTATCGTTGGCATCAAGTTCTTCTTGAGTAACTTCCGGATTCATATTCAATTCATTTAGACGAGAAATAAAGTTATAATCCATATAGTTAGACATTTTTTCGTTGTTTTTAAAGGACAATACCAATTAAAGTTCGACCACTTGAACGAATATTTTATTTGTTGAAGCAGAAGTAAAATTTATTAGATGACGTTTTGATAAAAAAAAAACAAAAAAACAATATGAATATTTTGACAAAGCTGACTAATATAATCATAAAATGTTTCACGAATGTTATATTATTATAAATCAATTATGGAAAATAGAAAACATCAATATGTATCAATAAAAAATTTTATTGGCCATGTTTAAACTTTATCTGTTATCATCAATCTCGGAAATCTGGGTAATCATTTTTAATCATTTTAATCATTGAAAAAGGTAACTTTTATTATAAGATGAATACACTATAAATAGTATAATACGGGAGTAAAAATGAGATAGATTTAGCTTTGCACGCTGCCTTTATCCTAAATATCTGTTATTGGGAAATCCTAACCTGTTCCGGGAGGCAAGCATTTTCAAAAGGACATCATGGGGACAAAAAAAATTTTTTTTTAAAACGTGAATAACGCAATGTTTTATTATGAAAATCTACTTTGAGTCATTAATTAATGTTGTCTAGAATCGAGTTTTGCATATAATTATAAAGTTTTAATATATCTTTATAAGCTATTTAAAGGTAGGGACAGCGCGAACGCGGAGTAAAAAAATTAGGCCAGGAGGTATAGACTCTTATCTGTCATTATCTGTCACATGAATCAAACTTCTGATCACTTGTTAAATTATGGACCAATCAAATTCTGGGGATTTAGGATAAGAGTACTAAATGCTATTTCGTATGAATTTTTTTCTAAATATAAACAATTAAAGATTAAAAAAATATATTTGAATTGAATTTATTAATTATTATATGTTCTTTTTATTAATCAAATAATACTTAGTATCGTTTTGACGTTTATTTATTAAAATAAAACTTTTATATGTAGCAACGATCGACGATTTTGTATATAATATGTTATTATATACAAAATTGTCGATCGTTTCTACATATAAAACTTTTTATATTATAAGTGAATGTCAAAAGTGGTACTAATTAACCTCAAAGACAAAAATAAAATGCATCTTCTATAAGAAGTGCAAGCTTATTTCATCAAAATTGAGCGAATGATATTCGTTTTAAGTTTTTTCGCCAGTTCGAACTTTAGCTGCAAATCATTCTCTCAAATTTAATAATATAGATCTATCCTTTTTATATAAAATGCAATTCATTCTTGTCTTTAAGGTTACCTAGTACCATTTTTGGCATTTACTTATTAAAATAAAAATTTCATATGTGGTAAGAATTATGAATTATTTCCGATTTGTAATTTATAAAGAAAAATCGAAGCGCTGATCGTTTCGTCCAGTCACTTATTTACGCGATTTTCATGAGATAGATATCTTAAATCGCGTGATTAAAAAAAAAAAAGAGATGCCAAAAAATTTTATAGATAATCAAAAAAATGCTATTCTCTCGTATTTTTTCACAAATTAATTCAATTAATTCAGGCAAAAACGTTAAAAACATTCAAAGTTCTATAAAATTGTATTCTAATTTTTATTATAATAATAATAAACGATCAACTGGACAAATTTTAAAACTTCAGTTTACAAATTTATCGAAAAATAATTTTCAATTTAAAAGGAATTATACAATCAATAATAACAATATTATTAATCATGAATATAAAAAGGCAAAAACTAATAAAACCCTCTTTACTCAAATTATCTTAATACTTGCTCCAATTATAACTTTTGGTCTTGGTACTTGGCAAGTACAACGTTTACGTTGGAAAGTCGGGTTAATAGAAGAATATGAAGACCGTTTATCCAAATCACCAATTATTCTACCTAAAAATATAAAGTAAAAAAAAAAAAAAATATTCTAGATATATACATATATATTATATTGTTGTTTTTTTTAAAAAAGCAAATTATCTATGAAAGTATATTCAAAATTTAAAAAAAATTCCAAAAAAAAACCCCCTAATTTTTAGAATAGAAACCTTGCCCGAATATTTCTATAGACGCATTAAAACTTCTGGAAAATTTCGACATGACCAAGAAATGCTAATTGGTCCTCGTACTTTTAATAATAACCTTGGTTATTATGTAATTACACCACTTGAACGAGAAAACGGGTGCATATATTTTATACATATTCTTGATAATTCTTGCATTGATAATTAATTAATTTTTTATTTATATTTATTTATTTTAATATGCTACTGAATGAATGTTATAATGTTTTTTTAATTCGAATATTTTTGTTAGGACAACAATATTAGTTAAAAGAGGATGGATATCTAGAGATAAAATTGATTCTCCATTCAGAAGAAATGATCAGGTTCAGAAAATGATATAGTATTTATAATATCGATAATAAATTATTAAAAGGATTTTTTTTTTTATATTATTATGTAAAGAATGAACTTGTAAATGTAGAAGGATTATTAAAAAATTCAGAAAAGGTAATAATAATAATATTTTCTTGAAAATAATAATAATAATTCTGGATAATCAAATATCAAACAATATCAACAACAGAAATCTTGGTTTACTCCAAAAAATGAACCAGATCAAAATCAATGGATATGGAATGATATTGAAAATATGGCAGAAAGGACGGGAGCTCAACCTGTCTTAATCGAGCAGAATTTAGGTATAAAAATTTTTCATTACTATTTCACGTTTCCTTTTTTATATTATTTTACTTCTGACATAATTAATCTGTTGCTTAAAATATTAATCTATTATTATTATTATTATTATTATTATTATTATTATTATTAAAGATTATTATTATTTTTTTTAATTTTTTATTATTTTTTTAAAAAAAAAAAAGTTTGTTCGCCTCATTTAATAAATCAAATAATTCAAGATGGAATCCCCGTAGGTAAAATGCCTATCGTGGATTTACGTAATACGCACTTGCAATATGCGGTCACATGGTAACGAACGTTTCTTTGGCATCTTATTTTTATTATAGTATATATATATAAATACATAATTTTTCTATTGATGATTTTTAGGTATTCGTTGTCCTTAGCAACAAGCATTATGCTCTATTTTCTCTTCAGGAAACCACCGGATGGGCATGTGGTACGTCAAGTGATGAAAGGTTAAAAAGCAAAGCAAGCATTCATTAATCAATTTTGAAAAAAAGGATAACAAAAAAGATATAACAAAATAAAATATTATCACAATACAAAAGGAAAACTCGATAAGTTTATTAAGTCGGTTTTCACATGATAAAGTCTACTAATAAAATCTCAATAAAGACTAATCTCGGGTCAAATAATTGTAGCACCGTGTGATCGACTTATCAAGTTTGCCAAATTATTTAATAAATAACTATTAACACTTAATAAATATTTATTTACCAATTTGTTAATTTATTATCATCTTAAAAAATTATTATTTTTATTAAATTTTAATTTAAAAATATTAATTTAAATATTACAAGAAATTTTAATAAAAAAATATTAATAAATATTATAATAATAAATATTATAATAAAAATGATAAAAATAAAAATAAAATACTTTATATTACCTTTTACCCGTAGTACTCCTATTCCCTGAAGAAGGTGCCGCAGGCAACCGAAGCTCCCGTTTTCTTAACTACAACAAAAACAATAAAATAATTATTCAAAAAAAAAAATATTAAAAAAATATTTATAATCTTTTTAAAAAATCTTTTTATTAATCTTTTTAATAATTCCTTTAAATCTTTTAAATCTTTAAAATCTTTTAAATCTTTTAAATTTTTTAAATTTTTTAAATTTTTTAAATCTGTCAAATCTGATTTGCTACCTTCTCATCCTCGACAATTTGTCCATATGGATTAAAAGCTATAATAATAGTTAAACTTATTTGTTAACCGCAATTCGTAAAATAAAAAGGTATCACATAATTATACAAAATCGGAGCCAACTTTTTTCTTCTGGTTGAATGGTGATTGATGTTGATGTCCCTTGATCAGTCATTGGTGATGATTCTTGATTGGTTGTTGTTGCTGAAATGAAGTCAAGCGTTATTTTTTCGATAATTTCCTCGATCTCCTCTGTATTTTTAGAACCTGATGTTCCGGCTGATGTACCAACGAATTGTTATTTAAAACAAATAAATAGAATTTAAATTATTTAAATTATTTAATAAAATTTCTAATAATTATTTACATACCATTTCCTTTGGTTTTGATTTTTTTTCTCCGTTTTATAACTTCTAATTCCTCCTTGATGTTATGTTTCCTCTCTTTTTTTAATGAAGGAGGCTTGACTGTAGTTACTAACCTAGGAAGTACCGGTACTATAGAAGTAAAACTTGACATGATATCCGCAACTTTAGTTTTCGCTTCGTCACTTATTTTAGTTTCCTATTAAAAGAATGGAATAGAATAAATAAATAAATAATTTATAAAAATTCAATTAATTTAAAAAGATATTATAGAAATAATGTACAAACATTACTAAGAGTGTTTCCAAATAATATAGATTTTTCAGCACTAAAATCACTTCCTCGGTATTTTCTTATTGGCACATCCAAAACCAAACCTTTATTAAATAAAAAAATTCAAATCATTAAATGATTATTTAGTTTGAAATTTGTTTTTTTTAATATAAATTAAAATAAAACTAAATAAATTAAATAATTACTTACCTCCTATGGGTTCAATAATCTCCATTTGATTTGAACTTAAATTTTCTTTATTAATCATAACATTATTTCGAACAATATTGTTTGATATTGATGCTTGACTTTTAGCATTTATAATTTGCATAATTACATCCAATGCATGCTCTCGAACAAGAGGAGGAACAAAACCTTTCAAACATTCACCAATTTCATCGGGATCTTCTGGCATTTTCTCAGCGAGAAGGAAGAGCATATCAGTTGGGAGTACGTAACTTAATTTCGTAATGTGAAAATCAAATTAAGTATATTTTATAATGTAAAATGTTAGTAAGTAAAATGTTAATAAGACAATAAAAAATCATAGGTTATCCTACTACATACTTTACACTCTCGTCCTCCAATCTTGCAATACTATCTCTCCATTCGTGAAGAGCTTTAAATACCGCTATCTATTAAATTATTAAATTGTTAAATTATTAAATTATTAAATTATAACTTAATATTTATTAAAATTTCAGTTCCTTTTTTTTTAAAAAAAAATTTTTAATGTGATCCCTACCCGTTTTTCGTTAAAAGATGTCTTCCGTTTTGTCAACAACCTCTTATACCCTCCAGGTCCTTCTCCACTTTTATCATAACAAAAAGTTTCATAAATTTTAAGTGAAACCTGAGCTGAACGTTCAAGAGTTACTTTTAAATGATTGAGTGTTATGTTATTGGAATTCTCTATTAGTTCGTTACGCATATTATCATAGATATATAACAAATAATGTGTATCGGTTCTCGCGTAATTTATCATTTCTTCAGTTAGAGGTCTCAATCGCCAGTCTGCCAACTGATATTTTTTGTCCGTATCCACATTACAATAATTCTTTAATAGATGAGCTAACGAATGTTGGGACATTTCTATTCTCCCCCCCCAAAAAATAACAACAATTAATACAAATAATTAATAAAAAATGATTAATATTATATATTAATTCTTACCTAAAACATAAGATGCAACAGCGGTATCAAACAAATTGACAACGTAAACACCAAAATCCTTTTGTAGCCAAACGATATCATAATCTGCCCCGTGGAAAACCTATGAATAAAAGAGTCATTAGAATTTATTCGAAAAAATTATATTAATATTTTTTATAACAAGAGAAAATTCCAAGATAAATACTTTTAAGATATTAGGATTTGTGAAGGACTTATTAAGTAAATGAAGACGATTTCTTAATTCTAAGACATCTATAATAAAGTCTTCTTCTCGCGTGCTTATTTGCATAAGGCAGGTAAAACCTTGATATGATCGATAGTTATGATGCTATATAGATTAAGAAAAAAAGATTTATATTGTATCTGATTTAACCATATAAATATATGTGTTCAACATTCGAACTGGATTTAAATTAGATTAGTTGAAGTTACACGATTCATGTTCACCAATCTATCTCATAAAAGTAGATTGGATAAATTCGCTATCTCATGAACAGGCCAAATCCAAATCCTCGCGTGTGAACACATCATAAAATAATTTATATTTACTTCAAGATCTACAGCGATTTCTTGTGAATTTTCAAGTTTTTGACACATATCTAACAATCCATCTAATTTATCAACCCAAGTAAGTGGAGTTGATTGGACGGGAAGATATTTAATAGGTGTCTTGGTTTGAAAAATATATCTTGGATATGTAATATTAGTTATTTCATAATGATATGGATGAGGATGACTAAAAAAAAAAATTGAATATTTTAATATTGAATTGAACATTTATAAAATCCAAGTTCAAATAAATAAATACCATTTTCCCTCTTTTATTCCTTCTATATCTAATGGTACTTGTGAATTGGGTTTATCCGGAAGTTTTGGGATAAATGGTGCTCCGGAATTATCAACCTTATCCTCAAACTTTATTTGAGGACGACCAATAAGTCGTGAATACACGACGTTAACTTCACCCGACTAATTAATTATAAGAATGAGATTTTATTAATTTAGAATATAAATCATAATCATATATAAAAATGAACCTTTTACAAACCTTCGATTGTACTTTTCCAACTGTAGGAATTAATTGAGTAGGGGAAGCTGCAAATTTATTATTACGGCCACTGACTTCATCCATTGCAATATTCTAAAAAAAAACAAACCAGTTGATATTTTTTGGCAATTCCTTTACTGATTCCTTTGTTGATCTAAGGGTCAGATCATATATTTAAATTACTTACAACTCCTTCCATTAGTACGTCGTTTATTTTAATTATATCCTGATACCACATATCTGCATCCGAAGCCTCAGTAGCTCCTTCATATTTTTCATTACCGTATATATCAACATTCGCGATCATTTGATTTAATTTTGTTTTAATTCTCTCCGATAAACCATCTAATTTGCTTGTCAAGTGGGAATCGACTGTACGGTAAAAAGAGACTTCTCCATGTGGAAGAGCTGCCTTTTGTTTTCTTGTGTAATAAGCTATTTCTTTAAGTGCTTGAGTGTGTATTTTTTCAAAATTTTCTTGGGAGATTATAGTGGAATCCATTGTAGATTCCAGTTAACCCAAAGAAAAACGTGTTTAAAAAATATCGAAAAAATACAATCACGTATAGTAATAACGTGAAATTTTGCACAGAAAAAATCAATTAACCAATCAAAAAAATTAATCAGGAAATCCATTAAAATGAACTTTTCCCAATTCATTGTTGATCTTCCTTTTCAAAAAAAAAAATTTATCGAGTCGCTATCTAAGTTTCGTTGTAGAAAATGACTAACGCTGCAGGCGTAAGTTGAAGATTATAATAATATCATTTAAAATATTAATCTTACTTTATAATTATATTGACAATTTAATGACGGTCAAAAATAATAATGATTATTAAATTTGTAAAGTCTAAAGGTGGTTCTGCGAAGGTCTTAAAAAAACCAGTACAGAAAAAAAAATATATCATCGACGCCTCAACTCCTTCTCGTGATAAGATTTTTGATTCTGCGGCTTTCGTACGTTATTTTTTAAATAATTAATACATATACATATATTAAATAATTTGATTTTTCACTAAATTTTATTCTTTTTTTTTTTATTTTACTATTTAATATATATTTTTTTATTATTACATTTATTAAATGATAGGAAAAATTTCTTCACGATCGATTGAAAATTAATGGTCGTACGGGACAATTGGGAGACATTGTTACTATAACTCGTAGCGATGATCACAAAATCACTATTAACACTAATTCTCACGTTTTTTCAAAAAGATATATGAAATATCTTACCAAGAAATTCATGAAAAAACATCGTATTCGTGATTGGTTACGTGTTGTCGCTACAGATCCGGTAAGAATCTGATTTTTCGTATAAAAATAAATAAATATATATATATATATAATTTTTAAATTTATATCTCTTTTATATATATATATATATATTCTAATTGAATTTATTTCTTATTGAATTAATATAGCAATCATATGAAATAAGGTATTTCAATATTAGCAATGAAGTTGAAGAAGAAGAGGAGGAATAAATAATAGAAAGTGATTTTTTTAAAAGAAAAACATTGTATCTCAAGTAAAAAAAAAAAGAAAACCCTATTTAATTTGAAAATTTTGTTTTTTTTTTGTCATGCTTTGATGAATGATACATTTTGTTAAATTACCTGTTGATATTTACTCGCTGGTTTTTTTTTGTGTTCGTGTTTTTTGTTTGTATGCGTATTTTTTTTTCTTTTGAGAAAAAGATCCAATCTTTCAAAAGCGTAGCACTGTATATTGAGAGAATATTTTCATAAATTATTCGATTATTATAATGGTTATTCAATTTTTATTGATTGGATTAACGGGTGTACGGGTGTACGGGTGTACATCTATAGTCACAAGTTACACTAGTATAGACAACCAATTGGCATAGTTAGATAAAGTTGACTAGTGTGACTATAGATCATCTGGTTAAAATAAACAAACTTTTATTCCTTACGTCTTTTAACGACGAATTTATTTGGAATAAAGAATTTGTTTGAACATTTAATGGCCAGAAAATCGCGTAAAAAAATTCAAGTTGTGACTGAAGAAAACCAGTCCTCAGAACAAAACCGTTCAGAAAGTCCTTTAAATAGTCCACCCACAAGAACTAATAAGCCAGTTACTCGTCTCAGTACAAGGCTTTCTTTGGGTAGAGCTGATAATAACATTGAAACTATTGAAGAAAATTCCACTAGAAAGAACTTTCCAAAAAAGAATACTCGAAAGAATCAAACTGTAAATGGTGAAACGTCTCACATTTCGAAAAAATTAAAAACAACGACCAACACTTTTGAGGAAGTTGATGAATCTAAGTTAAATGAAACGGATATAGATTATATCGTGCCAAGGTTTCCATCAATTCAATCGAAATTGAAATCGAGAAATCGAAAAGCGAGCCAAGACGACGTTCTAAACCAAGACAATGTTTTAAGTCAAAATAACAATGATCCGAACCAAGAAAATAATCAAAGCCAAAGTGATGAAAACTTATTAAATATTACTAATGTTACTGAAAAGCTTGAAGAAACAAATAGGATCTTGGAACAAGTTAGAACTAAACAAAAATTAATAGAATCTAATTATAACACGGAAAGTGCAAAACGTGAACAATCTTTTAAGGAATTTAAACAATTTTCCGAAGAAAATTTTCAAAATTATGAAAGGAGATTTTCTCAATTGCAAAATAATCAAAAACGAGAGGAGGAAAATAAATTTAAAACAAAACAAATTTATAATCTTGAACATGATCTTCAGAATGAAAAAGAAACAAGGCACAATCTTGAAAAAGATTTACAGAAAGAAAAGGAGAAATCTAAAAAATTAATTAACCAATTACAACAATTGAAGCAAGAAATGCCTCAAATCGAAAATTCGATAAACTCTATTGGTGATTTAAAACAAACCATAAAACGTCTAGAATTTGAACTTAGACAAGAAAACGAAAATAACAAAAAACTTAAACGAGAACTTGATAAAATTCCTACCCAATTGGATACTAAACAATTGGAAATATTATCACAATTAAATTTATATCAAGATTTATCAAATCTATTAATCCAAAACGTGAAGATCGTTTCACAGGTTGAAAAAAGTTTTACATGCATTCTAAATGGAAGGAATGGATCTTTGGTATTTAAACTTACATTTAATGGAGATGAATACCTTTATGAACCTTGTATCAATCAAGAAAGAGATGCCGAATTATTAAAAATATTACCAGATTATCTTCGGGAGGAAATATCATTTAAAAAAGATAACTCTGATTTATTCTTCTGGCGAGCTTTAAATTTTCTTCAAAAACGCGAATCCGATTAAAAGTATTATGGATGAGAATGTTGATTGATAATATTCTTTATAATAATGATATATATTTTTTTTTTATGAACAATATTGATACAAATATTTCATGAACAATAATTCTCTTTATGAAAATCATGTCGTTGACCATTTATTTATTGGATCACGACCTTTACTTTTTTTTTATTCAAAAAATCCATCATTTGTACATCATCATAGAAAACCAATTCTTTTAATAAATGATTTTATATAACTCCACTTCGGGGAAGAGTCATTGTTTCCTTTTATTATAATAATAATAATATTAATAATAACGTAGATTTCTTTTTTCTTTTTCCTTTTTTTTAACGCGTTTTTTATAACAATATACGCGTTTTAGCATTGAACGTCTTGAATATGTGTTGAATATATATTACTTAGAGTTAACAGCGCAGCCAACGCTAGTAAGTGAATGTGAAAATTGTTGAAGGATAAAGATAGGATATTGGTTGATAATTCTTTCAAAAGTCTACTAAAAATATATATTGTCAAATTCTTTCATGTTTATTACATAATATATATAAATATCATTTTAAAATCTATGTTATCTATTCTGATTAAGAAGAATAAATATAATTTATTACTATTATAATAATATAATATGTAATAATAATAAACAAATAAATAATTTAAAAAATTATTAATCAACTAAATCACTAAAAATATGACAACACTAAAAATTAAATTCTGTATTTTTCTTTTATCCAAAGTTTGTAAAAACCTAATTATAAAAAATAAGAGATGTTAATAATAAATATATGCACAAAGAAAAGAAAAAAATATATATATTAAAATAATAATAATTACTTAAAACTCCTGACATAAGTCCAGTTATTGTTTGTATTCCATCTGAATAATTAGATCCAATAACATCATAACCTATAAATATAGAATTATTATTATTATTATTATTATTATTATCATCATCATTATTATTATTATTATATTATTATTAATTTTACTTACCACAGAATATAAAATCAGACCACAATTTTGCACAACTGATATATAACCAATATAAAGTTTCTTTCCTTTTTTCTATTTCATCTTCATCTTCATTATTATTGTTATTGTTATTATTATTATTATTACCAATATTATCAATATTATTATTAGTAGTAAATTGGTTACCAAGAATACTACTGCAAGCAATACCAACAGCTAATATAAATGATCTACAACTATTATTATTATTATTATTATTATTATTATTTAACTTCCAAATTTCTCTAATTTTATAAAAATTATCATATAAATCAAGTATAATATTAAGAAACCAAAATCTAATTGCAATTGGTTCGGCCCATTTAGATACTGATTTATCAAAAATATTTAATTTACCCAAACAATATAAATCATCAAAAATATCATTTGTAAATCCAACAAGAGAATTTACCCATCTTAAATAAAATATCATTAATTCTTCATTAAAATCATCACCATCAGGTTTATCGATTTTTCCAATATAATATTTACGTAATTCAGCATATGGTTCAAGGAAATGAGCCAAACGAATTATTTTACGTGTTTTGGAAAATTCATCAACCATAATTTTTATTCGAGGAATATAAGAAGGTGTTGAACCATTAATAAATCTTAAAAATATTTCTGGTGGGATTGGAAAAATTCGATAAAACGAAGATTTTTTATAATCCTTTGATTTTCGATAAAAATTCAACCAGAGTATAATTTTTCCTACATATTGAACTATTTTTAAAGTTTTGTCACGACCATCCGAATGTACTAGTAGTCTTCGTAAGATTTCTGTATTGGATGGTGGAAATTTATTCGACATTTTTTTAATATTTTTTAAATAAATATTTTTTAATAAATATTTTTTTAATAATATTTTTTTTTCTGGTATTACATCCCATTTTTTATAAATGCTTTAATGTTTCTTTATGGTTTAGCAACAAATTGAAAAACATGAAAAATGTAACAATGGAATATCAGTGAAACATTCCAAAAACGTATACATATTTGTATATATAATTATATAATTTCCGATACCACTATTTTTAACATGCAGCTTCCTTTATCATTACCTCCTTCTTCTTCCTCATATAATTTTCCTAATAGTAATCATCATAATCATAATCATAATAACAATAATAATAATAATAATAATAATTCCCCTTCATATAATAATTCTTTATATAATGAATCTTTATATAATGAGCCTTTGAATAATGGATCATCAATTAATTGTATAAAAAGTTGTTTTCGTTTTCCCTTTCTTATAATAATAAAATTCTTTCAAAAGTTAAAGACCACTCCATTAAAACGATTTCGTCGTATTTATCTAAACCGTTCACCAACTTGTGCTTTTAGAATTATATGGATATTAGCTTTCTTAGTGGGAGAAATATTGGTTTTTCATTACGCAATGATAAAATGTGCATGGCCTGATAATAATCTATGGGTAAATTTTTATAATAATTTAATAATTAATAATGATAAGAATTTTATTAAGGATAATAATTTTAATAATGATAATAATTTAATAATTATAATAATTTAATAATTATAATAATAATAATAATAGGATAAATCATTAGCGAAACCATATCGAATTGCCGTAATTGCAGATCCCCAAATAATCGATGATTATTCATATGGCCGTACAGGAATATTCCAAAAAATATCCGAAATATATCCAGATATTTATATGAAAAAGAATTGGAAGAATATGCAAAACATATTTAATCCGGATGCAATAATATTTTTGGGTGATTTAATGGATGGTGGAAGAGAATGGGATGATAATAAGCAAGTGCTTTTTTGATATATAACTTATAATTTAATAATAATAATAATAATAATAATAATTTTAATAATAGATGGGAATTGGAATTAATTCGATATAAAAAATTGTTTCAACCTCAAAAATCCGAAATTCCTATCTTTAATTTAGCCGGAAATCATGATATTGGATTTGGTGATGAAATAATTTCGGAAGCAAATAAGAGATTTCAAAAAGTATTTGGAAAAACTAGTTATAATGTTACTTTGGGAAATCATTCAATTATTGTACTTGATACTTTAAAATTAAGTGGATCCGATGAATTATTAAAAAAGGAAGGAAATGAATTAATAAAACAAATGGCTAATGGTAATTAATAATAATAATAATGAATAACCTTTAATTTTTTTTTCTTTATTATAATAACAAACAAATAAATAAATGATAATAATAATTAATAAATATTTTTTTTAGATTCTTCCAATTTTCCTCGAATATTATTAAGTCACGTACCATTATATCGTCCACCCAACACAGATTGTGGACCACTTCGACAAAATAATCGATATATTAATCAAGGTCATGGATATCAATATCAAAATTTAATAGAAGAATCATTAACAAATTTCATATTAGATAATATAAAACCACAATTAATATTAAGTGGTGATGATCACGATTATTGTGAGATTAAACACGATGATATTATTGAAATATCAGTAAATAGTTTCAGTTTTGCTATGGTAATTTATATTTATTATTATTATTATTATTTATTATTATTATATTATTTATTATTATTTTTATTATTATTATTATTATTATATTTATTTATTATTATTTTTATTATTATTATATTTTAGGGTGTCAAGAAACCAGGCTTTCTATTGTTAACTCTTTATAATCCATTATTAAATGATAATGATAATAACAACAACAAAAATAGTAATATTAATAATATTAATACATTTGCATTTCAACAATGTTTACTTCCCAATCAAATTCGTATTTATATATTATACATAATTTTATATATCACCACATTATTATGTATACTTTCTCATGAATTTGTTAAAATTCGACGTACTACTGAATTATTACCTGTGTGGTATCAATATCAACAGAAATCCAATTTAATATTATTGACTTGGAAATATTGGAAATCGGTGGGAAAAGCTATATTTGATATCTTGGAAATTGCATTATCGATGTATTTTATTTGTTGGATTTGGTTTTGGATTTGAATAAATTCTTTTTAATTAATTAATTAATTAATTAATTAATTAGTTAATTGTTTTTATTATTCTTCAAGATTAATTACATTGAACTGATTGTTTTTTTTATGATTTGTATAATTAAATAAAATATTAATGTTAATTTTAATTTTACCAATTATTACATTTATTAAACTGAAATAAACTGAAATAATCTCTAAGAACATTAAATTCATTAAACCAATATACAAATAAATAATAATACAAATAAATAAAATAAATAAATAATACAAATGAATAAAATACATAATATTGTACAGTTATTAAACTTTATCATATCTATAATTTGTTATTATCTCTTCAACAGGTCTCCATAGAATTTGACGAAATCCAATCACTATAATAATAAATCCTTTTAGTTTATTAGAATAATTTGATCTAGTTATCCTGATCCGTTCATCAAATATTCCTGAAGAAAAATAATCAATTGATGGTCCTTTTGAAATTATATTCATATATGATTTCAACTGGTGTTTACCATTATTCAAGATTTCACCTATAGTTGTACCTCTAATTTGTTCAAATTCTTTGTTCCAATATAAATATGATTGATTTAATAAAAATTTCTCATTTTCTTTTTCAAGCATTTTATCTAATCTTCCCAATTCAATTATACCAAATTGATTTCTAGTAGGATCTCCCATTAAACCAGCCAATGATATATATTTTAATTCAATACTAATATTATTTTTTTTTCCTTTTCCAGGAATAAAAATGTCAAGAAAACCATAACGACCTGATCCCTTTTGTTTTTTTCCATCCATTACAAGGCAAAGTTCTGGAATACGATACTTTAATGGAAGAAGCATTTCAACAATTGCCTGAAGAACAGGTTCATCTGCTGATAACAATGACATCCATGATCTTGTTGATAAGGTGTTCTTTAGAAGTCTAATAAAAGGGATGATATTGCCTTCAACAAGATTATTATATGTGTGAAGAACATCATCAGCAACCTATATAATATAATATACAACCAAAAGGTTTGATAAAAAGATTTTGTGTATGAAATATAAAAAATATAAGATAATAGGAATACAAATTACCTCATCCTTAACAGATACAGGAACATTTAATGTAAATTTCTCATTTGTTTTCCAGTTTTTTGGTCTCAAAGCACCTAGAAAATTGTAATGAGAAAAAAAAAAAATCAATTATTTTTTTACCATTATTTATTATCCATATATAAATATGCATCATACCTCTGTAATTTTGGGATTCACGATTCTTTATCAATTTTTTATCCTGTACTTTAATTACTTTAATTCTGCTGATTGGTCTTACATTTCTAGATTCTATTTTCATCAATTCATTCTTGGTTTGTTCAATTTTTTTTTTGGATGATGCTACATGAATTGCGCTCTATTAAAATGTAATCACATAGCAACACACAACATAAAATAAATATAGAATAAAAAAGTAATAATAATATCTCAGAAAAAACGTGATTCCGGTTCTTATGATAGGAAAGTCAAAAAATTGTCAGTCACATAACAAAGTAGAGTAGACCCTCTCAACTATGCAAGTAACAAAGCAAAGTAGACCTTTGTAACTATTTATTGTATAAGTCAACTATTGCCGTCACAGAAGAAACTTGACAAATAAGTGGAATTCTTCACAATAAAGTATCATAAACTTTTGAATTTAGAATTTAAGATGTTTTTGTCTTGAACTTACGTTGAATTTGAATTTTGACTCTTTCAAACGTTCAAAAAGATAAATTTCATGAAATAACTTAAGAGTATTTTGACATATTGGTTTTTTGTTAAGTCTTTTACTTATGAATGTAAGATCACCTTTAAACATTCAGTTGTTGGAAATATTAAAAGTATTTTGAATAATTTAATGATTATAACTTATCAACTTACATAAACTATATAATTGCTTACATAATCACGACCCATCACGAGAAAATTTCCTTATTAATCTGAAGTTTGCACTTATCACATTTAAATATTTTATTTCTATTTCCACCCAAATTTCCCTTAATATATCCACAATTACAAGTTTTACTTGTATAAGCTTCAAATACAAAAGTTATTACAATTTTACCAAGTTCTTCCGCTTTAGATATCAATCGATTCCTAAATCTAGCATGTGCCTAACTCATACTGATGTTACCAGATAAAATTGCTAAAGTATCGTTTTTTTTGAGACACCTATGGTTTTTTTTTGATACATCAAATACGTGTGACAAAATGGTCATTTTTTTGATATGTTTATAATTGTTTTATTTATAGATGCATCAAAAAAATAACTATTTTGTCTCATGAAATTTGATATATCGATATATCAAGAAAATAACCATAAATATATCAAAAACGCGATAAAATTATCAAGGTAACAAATAACATGATCCATATTATAAGTCACGTGTTCGAGTTATATAGTTACCCAAATTTCATAGTAAATCATATTAACCAATAGAAATAATGCATAATAATGGCACAGTAATGTAGATCACTTAAATACTTATAAAAAGAATCAAAGTTCTACTTTGACTCTTTAGTTTTACAATTTGTAAATTTTTAATTTTATAATTTGTAACTCCAAGATAAAACTTGTAAAAATTACCTTGCAATTGGATTAAAATAAAGATTATAAAAATAATTATTAAATATAAAAATAATAGTTAATAAGAGAATAATTAATATTAGAGGATTAAATACTTGACTGTATAATTGTATAATATTTTTATTCTTGAATTAAATAATACTTAATCATGATGAATTGGAATAATACCCAACCATGATGAATTGGAATAATATTCAACCATGATAAACTGGGATGACTATTGATGAATGTTAAGATTTAATTCTCAACCACCTTGTAATGATAAACTGGAAAGATATTGAACAAAAGGTCTAATGCCCTTCTAAAATAATTGAATCAGTGGTGCCTTCTAAAACAATCAAACAACAGTCTTACCTTTGGAAAAGAACTATAAATTCCTTAAAAGAACCATTAAGTCACTTCACTAGCTTGTCCAAGAGTCAGGAACCATTGGTGACAATTTGGTGCCTTCTAGCAAAAAGGAATCTTAATTATTGTAAAGAAAGTAGATGTGGAAATAAGTTGATAAATTATTGTTAAATTGAAATAAAAAGGATTGGCAAGGAATGTCGAAATTAAATAACTGACAAGTTTGTTAAATATACTGGCATTCCAAAGAAATCATTTGATTGTGACTTTAGTTCTAGAGATCGATACTGTGTTATATTAATGATTAAATTAAAATTGGCGTAATGTCTAAAATTTCAAATTATTATACTCCAAAAACAGAATTTTTTTTATGAAAAATTGTAAAACTTATTTTATTTTATATGTATATCTGAAATGTATTTATCAAAGCTTGATAAAAATCCTTAAAATAAATTAATAAAAATCTTTAAATAAACGTTAATATCGTGTTTAATTCACTTTCGCGTTCCAATACAATTTTGTTCAACATATTTTTTTTTTTTGTATTTAATTATAGATAATTTATCAAATTTTATAATATCTTTATATTATATATATGAAAAAATTCCGATTACCTACAGAATATGAAAATTGTAATAATGATGAAACTGAAAATGATGAATCAATTAATTTTGATTTGGATGAGAATTATTTAAAAAAAAATAATTGAAAAAATTATATAACGACAATATATCTGTTGATGATAATGATGACTTAATGCCGGTATTGTTTCTGTGCATATGCATATATATTCTTGTTTCGACAAAATCACATCTAAACGATCCATTTTTTTTTTGCAATTTATGTATTCAATTCTTGAGAATCGATAAAAATAAAAAAAATTTCTTTCTTGAAATATGATTATAATACAAATTCATTTCCATATATATTAAAAATTCTATCTTTAAGTACAATGTCCCTTCGTAATAATAATAAAATTTACAATAAATATGACCCCAAAAAAATTATTAAAAAAAATAAAAATAATAATAATAATATGATAATATGAACACAAGAAAATGAAATATCGATATATGAAAATACGGAATAATGTGTTTTTCATAATATCAAAATTATAAAGAATTCAATTAAATTAGAGTTCAATTAATAGCGGTGATTCCTCTAATTTTTGTGGTGGAGTTTGAGAAATAATTTGCGAAGATTGTTGTGGTTGATAATGATGATTATAATAATTGTTAGATTGTTGAGATTGATCTGGTTGTTGTGGCTGGTATTGATGATACCTTATTATTATAATTATATAAAAATAAAAATTAATGTAAAATTTTAATAAGCACAAAATATAACAGTAAGTAGAATATAGTAGAATATATCAGTAGTAATATAAAATATTTGTTTACCCAATTTCACCCATAAAATTTGGATGTTGTGGTGCATAGGCAGAAATACTATTATTCGTTTGTGGTACATACCCTTGAACTGTTGTTGTGGCAGAAGGCGCATTATTAAGTTCTCCCTCAGTTCCAGTATTATTATTATTATTTGTTGGTACTTCATTAGAAACAGCAGATGCTTGATACACTTGACCTGGAGTAGTAGTATACCCATAGGGAACATATGAAGATTGTGGTTGGTGAGTTGTTAATTGCTGTGATTGCTGTGATTGTTGTAATTGTGGCGATTGTTGTGATTGTTGTGGTTGTGGTTGTTGCTGTTGCTGTTGTTGTTGTGGAGGTTGTTGTAGTTGTTGCTGCGGAGTTTGTTGTAGTTGTTGCTGTGGAGGTTGTTGTAGTTGTTGCTGTGGAGGTTGTTGTAGTTGTTGCTGTGGTTGCTGTTGTGGAGGTTGTTGTAGTTGTTGCTGTGGTTGCTGTTGTAGTTGTTGCTGTGGCTGCTGTTGTTGTTGCTGTTGTTGTTGTTGTTGTTGTTGCTGAGCTATTTGATTCGGTTGAGTTCCTCCCATAATATTAATATCCGTTTGATTTGATTGTGGTTGAGGTTGCATACCAAATTGAACTGCTTGAAGAGGAATGGGAGTATTAGTATTCTGTGGTGGTGGCATATAGAAAGTAGGAGAAGGTGCAGCAGGTGCCGAAGCAATAGGATAAGGATAAACATTAGATGATTGAATATGAGGTGATGTTATAGAAGGGTACATATTTCCAACTCCTGATGAAACAATTTGTGGTAATTGTTGTTGTTGTTGCTGCTGTTGTTGTTGTTGTGGTGGTGGTGGTGGCATATAATAAGAAGGTGCCATGGATGTTCGACGATTATAGGCATTTGACATTCTTTCCTCTAAGAGTTTATCATATAATTTCCCTGCATGTGTCAATTTCTCGTGCATGTCCACAAGATCTTCTATTATTATTAATAGAATCAAAATAAATTAATAAAATTTTCAATATTTAAAATAACAATATTGACCTAAATGACTTACGATGTTTCTGTATTGTCTCCGTAAGATTTCTAGTCAATTTTGGTTTTAATTCACCAATTCGTTCATGCAATTCCTATTGAATAAATTTAGTAAAGCAACAGAAGAATAATTTTATCAAAAATATATATATATATAACAAAAAAAAAGAACGATGAAAGAATAATAAGCAACAGAATCATAAAAATTCAAACAAACTTGAGCTTGTTTATCTCTCATTAAATCACCACCATTTTGTTGAATTCGATCAAGTAAATCTGAAAATTGATAAATATTTTCCGCCTCGGTGGTAGACAATTCGTTGAATGGAGATGTTGATGGATAATTCGAGGAATAATTATTATACGAATGATTCGTTGTTGTGGAATAACGATTTTGATTAATATTCATTTCACGAAGAGAGGCTTCAATTGCTTCTGAGACCTCGTCATCGAATATACGATTAACCTAAATTTATTTATTTCATTAGAATTATTATTTATTTATTTATTCGAATGATTTTATATTAATAATTTTATACCGGTTTCTGTGAAGAGTTAGCTTTAACTCTTTCCAAAGCGGGTTGTACATAATTTTTGTTAAATTCAGCTTCTTTTAATGAAAGTTCAATAGCCTTTTTCAATTCGTCTTCGTTTTCTTCTGCATCTGACGAACTCCTAGATACGTTATTGTTATTATCATTATTATTAAAATTATTGGTTCCATTAACTAAACCGGGAAAGCCTGATTTCGGCTTCGAAATATAAATATCACTATTAAAAATGATTAAATGAATAATAATAATTAAAGTTAATTTTGTAAATGGATTTTATATATATATATATATATAATACAAATTAATATATTATACTTTTAATAGTTACCTTCTTGATTTAAGTTGCTTTTGAATAAAGCAAGTATCACATACTCGAACTGGTTCATTTATACCTATGTGCGGTAATGTAGTAGTTTTAGAAGAACAATCTCCACAATATGTTTGTCCACAATTTCTACAATGATGCTAAAAAGAATAAATAATTAGTAAAATAATTAATAAAATAAAATTTATATAACAAAGAAGTTGTATATATTTTTAATCATTTACCTTTCTAAACAATAAAGTGAATGCTGTTCGACATCTCACGCAAACATCACTTTCCGTCCATTCAGGTGGCTAATTATAACAAATTATAATTGTAAAAATTAATATTATTTGATTTAACGTTAATGTAATCTTAAATTTCTTTAAATAATAGATTACCGTTGCAGTATCAATCATTACTGCTGTCGCTTTATCTACTTTTGGGAATACGTGTCCATCATGTTTTAATAATTTATATATCTCTGTAACATACATAAGTTCTTTCTTTCCTTCGAATGCTAAACCCCAAGTCTGAATTGATCCAAGTATTTTTTCCACAACTTCAGGATTATGTGCATTCTATATATATATATATATATATATATAATAAATAATATATTTTGTCATATAGAAAGAACACACAATTATTATATAAATATATAAAGTGAGAATTGAATTGTTATATAATATAAATAATTATGAAAATATTTAAAAAAAAAAATCTTACAGGAGATCTAACGATTGAATCTAATGTATCCATAAAATCTCGAGATGCAATTTCAATTAAAAAATGATTTCCTCCATTCTTAACGCATGTATCAGTTAGCTATATGAAGAAATGATTTTAATTAATTATATCTTCTTTCTCGCGTTAAATTGAATTATATCAAATTTTCAAGAGAATTTATACACTTACATTTAAGGCCATAAGTTGAACGTTAGGATTTTTATGCGTAACTCTTTTTTTAAGAACCCTAACTGCATCCTTGGGCGTAACTGACTTACTACGTATCATATCACTAATTTCTAAATATAATGCTAAGTCATCTTGACCTTTAGGCAATAACTCCGAAGTTGCTTTTTCTAAAAAGAATGTAATGTATCCGTTTTTAATAAAATTCCAAAATTTTTTAATCAAATAAATGTAATAAAATAATTTCAATAATAAACCTACCAACTTGATCTTCAAAAGGATTACCAAAAAGTCTGTAGGTCATTTTTTCTTTTATATATATTCAATCAAAGAGAGGTTTTTAAAACGAAGAGAAGTAAAACCGAATTTTATAAACTCTATATAACTATACTACGCAGCTCCGACTGGTCAGCTGATGTCTTGTGGTTTCACACAAGTTTATTTATCACGTGTGTACACGAATCGACCAGAAAAAGGTTTTTATAGAACAAAAAAAAAAGGCGAAGAGCTACAGGTATGACGATATAAATAGTAACAGTAAGTGATCACATTCAATCAACTCAATAAAAAATTTAAAAATCTAAGTATTTTTCTTCGAAAATCTGATTTTTGTGGAAAAAGATAACTTTCCAAAACTAACCATCTTAGGTAGATGTGATAAAATACTAGATAAGGAAAATTAAGGAGGACTCTACTACCAATAAATAAGGGCCATATTATCTCGTGCTGGGAAAAAACAGTTAGATAATATATAGATCACTCTGATCAGAGTGTGACCTACATTCTTGGCCGATCATTGTACAGTACTTGTGTTTGCTTCACGTGAGGGTTGCCATGATATGATTACTTCACATACACGTGGAAGAATTCAAAAAAAATATATCAATGGTGGTGGTAGGGTGCCAATTCCCCTACATTGTATAAATGATCTTTTTCATATTCAAATATCAATTGAAATAATATTCGTGATCTGGTTTTGCATAACGTATTTCAAATATCGATCGAGGACGAGGCATGAAGTGCCGATTGGATACCTCACTTGGTATCCGCCCAAAGCATAATTTTTATAATATATATATCTTTCTATAATTATACCTTGGGTGGATATCAAAAGTACGCTATGTTTTAGCTCTCTAGAAACCTTTCTCGCATTGTTGATACTTTCGGATATTATTTTTTATTGAAGCTGATTTCTCCTTTTTTTCGTTTACTTTTTATAGTATATCCACACCAGTTTTTTGTTATCGCATTAATTAGTTTTATTGTAGCATTGAGATTAGGAATGCCTTTAGCTCGAGATTTAAAACCAGGAGTAAAAAATGCATCTTGTCGAATTTTAATAATTTTTTTATGAGATTGCAGTTGATACATTAAACGTGTCACTTATACAACAAGGTGATGACAATGTTTTTTATCAATTTTAGATCTGATATGTGGTGATCTAATTAACGCCACCCTTTTAGAACAGACGTCGCGGAAAAGAGAGAGAAGGGGTCATAAAAGAACATTATGTAGTCTTTAGATATACGTCGTCCTTAGGCATCTATATATAGAGAAATCAATCTCCAGAATTCTTTAATGTACAGTCGACCCCCTCTAAAGGCACCCATATAAGAACTCCCCTCTTATAATCACACCAGTACTTGGTCCCTAATATATGAGGCATAGTAAAATCCCCTCAGTCACACCATTTGCTGGTCCCAATGGGTGCACTTATAGAGGGGGTCGACCGTATTCCAATAAAAAAATATATTTGTCGTTTGTACATAACAACCTTTACATTTTTAGAAAAGGTGATCTTTTTTATGCGGTGTGTGTCCGAGACGAAATCTAATAAATGCGCAATACAATATTCGAAAAAATTATTGCCGAGATGTTTATCGTACAGTACATTCACATAATCCGATGTCTTAAATATTAGTTAAAGGGGTGCATTTCGATGAATCAACTCCTGGACTTGTCAAATTTATGATCATTCTTTCGTACTGAACTTGTAAAATATCATATATTAAGACCATCAGAACTATCTTATAAAATCTCAATTAATATCATAAAAAGCAATGGTTCTGATTTAAATATATTTAAAGAAATATGGCCTTTTTTAACGAATAACAAATAAATTTTTATAATTGGAAAAAGTCACCCGGAATCCATTATATAAATCCTTTCCGTAACTGGCGAATCACGAATTAATTGAAATAAATAATAATTTAATGAATTCAATAAATAAATAAATAAACAATTAATTAAATAAATTACATAAAAGTATTTTAAACAATTTTTGTTAAGGAATTGTCTATTTGTTATTATGTAATTTTTGTATATTTGTTATTTTTTTGATATTGTAAATTCAAAATAATTTATTTTAGTCACAATTGTATAAAGATCTATAGAATTAACCCACATTTTGCTACTTTGATATTTAAAAACCTTCCTTTGTTGAATATGCAAAAAAATCAATTAAGATAGTAATCACACCAATTACAATTTCAAAAGCTGAATAAAGGAATAACAGAAATAATAATTTTAGTAATAACCATTTTATTTAAATTAAAATTGCATGAAATGTGTAGAAACTTACCAATAAGAACAATCACAATCCATTCAAGATGTTCCCCTAATTTTTCAATAATAAATAATAATAAATTCAATAATTTACCTAATGAATCATATTGCCATTAAAATATAAAAAAATCAAAGAAATTAAACAATACCGTGAGAACTCGTAAGATGCTCTTTAAGCATATCTAGCAAATCACCTAAATAAAGTTCCTCTGTGTAAATATGATATAATAAAAATTAAGAATAATATCTATAAGATTATAATAAATCATACTTATAACGGCCACCCTTTGGTTAAGAACTTCAACACGACGAGAAATTTCAAGATAGCCTATAAATAAAAGAATTAATCAATAAAAGAATTAATCAATAAAGGAATTAATCAATAAAAGAATTTAATCAATAAAGGAATTAATCAATAAAGGAATTAATAAATAAAGGAATTATATTGCCAAAAATTTTGTGGAAAAATTAAAGGTACCTCTTATTGCTGTATATAATGGTTCATATGCAGGTTCTGACCAAAATATTTCAGGAGTATCCAACACATTGCTCACTAAATTTACATTAATTCGCATTATAAACAACTATGGGTATTATAAAATTGAAATTACTATTTATAATTATTAAAAAAAAAAAAAAATGAATACTGAAAACTTCATGTTAATCTTTACCTGACCAATTTTTCTTGTAATGGCAGTCCTAAAAAAAAATTATATTTAAGATAAGTGAAATTTTACTTAAAAAAAATCCAATTAATATTAAGGAACCAAATTAAAAAGATACCTTGACATTAAAACTTTGCCTGTCTCTGCCATCGTCTGTGGAATATGTTTCGTAGCTTCAATCGTATCCTCAATTAATTCTTCGAATAAAGTCATTTTAACTGATTGCGCGATAGCATGAGAAATTGCAAGTTTGACCATATAATTTCCAGGATTTTTTAGAGTAATCACATCATTATATATCCTGAAGTACAATATAATAATATAATTCTCAAAAAAATTAATGAACAAAGTTATTAAGATAACTTTATATAATATTTTTAAATTACCTGGGTTGATATGATGCGGCATAATGATAATGAAATTCTTCGGTCTCAACAGCAGACGCGGCTTTTGATATATATAAAAAAAAAAAGGAAATTTCAATAATTTAAATAATTTATTAATTTGATCAATTTATTTTTATTCAATAATTTTAAAGTAAATCACACCTAATTTCTCGTCTTCAAAAGAGGCCAAATCGTGTAATAAATTCTTCTCCTCTCCTTCTTTCATACCCCATATAACTACTACACCATATTCAAAATAAAAAATTTCGGGAATCGATTGTTCCTGTGAAGGTGAAATTTCATTGATTCCTAAAAGATCTGCTGTCGAGGGTGGTTTGGGAGGATGAAAAGCAAATGGAGTATATATGCTATAAAATAGATGATAAAATTTTTTCTTTTTTTTTTAGTCGATAAAATACTCAAAATACTTTGATAATTAAATTAGGTAAAAATCAAATTGATTTTTTACCATTCATCAATTCGTTTAGGCGAAGTATTGTTTCGAATCCGGAGACTTTGAAGATATTTTATCAAATTATCCATTTTATATGAACTATGTAAAAGAATAAAAATGTTAAAGGCTTTGAATTTTTGATATGTGTTCTATTTAGATAAATTTCAACCAAATTAAAACTTACGAAGCAGTACAATAAGCAGTAACACGAGGAAGCCGAAGACGTTCTTGTTTACTAAACTTTTCTGCCTCTTTTCGAGCAGTTCCTTGCGGAATTTGACCAATTTGATTATATTTATCATCTTTTATCTCATCGACAACTGAAACTTGTTCTTCAGGAAAAAGCGCTAACTTCTGTGACGTTTTTGTCGTTCTGTTCGGCTGTTTCGCTTTTGTTCGTGTTATAACGTGAGGTTCTGCTTGAGTTGAAATTAATGGAGCCTTCTGTAAAGAGGTATCAGGTAAAGGCATCGTAACTGAAAGCTTTGTAAAGCTGTTAACAGTAAGTTCAAACGATGAAAAAAGTATACGATCAGCTGCGCAGTCACGTATTGAAACTATTTAAAAATTAAAGGAAAAACAGTTTGATGCACAATAACAGATATACTTATACACAATGTTAAAAAAAAAATTCAAAAATATTCGTACCAAAATTTATTCTCTTGAAGAAGACGTCGATGATTTTGGTAAGTTTTGCGATCCTGCAACCTATATCTAGATTGTCTAGATCTAATCAGATCTCAGTAATAGTTTTAATTGAATAAATTCTTTGCATTTTCAGGAATACAAAATCTTAACGTGAAGAATGAAGAACCAGAAAAAGTATCAAAGAAAAAACAGAAAGAAAAAAGAAAACCTGTTTTGAGTTTCGAAACTGAAGAGGTAAAGGTCGATTCTCAAGTTGATTTCTTTAATTTATGAAGAAGCTTGCTGACATGGGATACATTCAATTATAAGGAAGAAAGTGACACGTTTAAAGTGATAAGAAGCTCTGCAAGTCGCAAGTTTTTGCAAACAAAATCAAAAAAGTTAGTTATAGATCAATTAGATCAAAGTTCGGAAAGTTCTGAAATTTCGGGAATACCTGACGAAAATACAATTAAAGCTGCTAAAAGGAGAAGGGAAGAATTGCGACAAAGACAATCTTATCCAGATTATATTCCATTAGAAGATTACGAAGATGTTGAAGACGTTATGGAAGTTAGTGTATTAACCTTGAAGTTATGTTAATTCTAATTTAAATTATATTATTTAGTTTTGTAGTGCTAAATATTATTTATATATTATTATTTATTTTAAAAGGTTTCTACTGTTTCTGAGAAACAATTAGAGTCAAGATTAGTTCGTGAAGATGAAGAAGATGCAGAAGATGGTTTCTGTCATGAATAATATATTTAAAATGTTTTTTTTTACGTATAACATAACAAGTTTAGGAAAATTTATTGTAATATTTTAATTATTGTTTCCTTATAGAATTAGGTCCTTATGCTGAAGAAAAATTACCTCTTGGTAAAAAAGCAGAGAAAGAACATAAACGTCTTCGAAAAGTAGGAATTGAAGAAAGTATTATGGACGTGTATGTGCTTTTTATTTTATTCTTTTTTTATCAACCAATAATTAATTATTTACAACTTCACAGTTAAATTTATAAACTTTAATTATTTCAGTGATTTTGAAGATGAAGATGATGAATTTATACAATGGGAAATGGACGCAATCAAAAAAGGTGGAGGAATTTTTAGTAATAAACCTTCAAAACCACCAATAAAACGTCCAATTGGACCTAATCTAAGTAAATAATTTAAAATTTGACAATTATATTGATTTATTATATTTGATTATGTTAATTATGTTGATTATTGTTTGCTGATACACGTATATATCTATCTATATATTTATATATCTATATTTATTTTTTTTTGTTATGAAGTTCCATTAAGTTCTCATATCCCTAAATTATCCGAAATTAATTCAATAATGGAACAAAAAATGAAGGATTTACAATTCCAACACAAGAATCATCAATCGGAATTAATTCAAGCACAAAAAGATATAGAAACTAATCAAACATCAAGTGAAAAATTAGAAATAGATTTACAAGTCACGAAGAATCGGTATACATATTTTCAAGAATTAAGATTGTTCATTGAGAATCTAGTTGGATTTCTTGACGATAAGGTTGTTACAATTGAAATTACAGGTTTAATATTATAATAATCTGTTATTTTTATTATTATTTTATTTGGTTTTTTTATTTATTATTATTATTTATTATTATTATTTATTTTAATTATAGTTTCCAGAACTTGAGAAATTAGAGAATGATTTTCAGAAATTACTTACCGATAGATCAGAATTCATAATGAAAAAAATCTTGAAAGAAGATTCCGATGACTTGAAATCATTTTGTAATGTATATCAAGGTATAGTTTTGGCACAGTTCTGCATTGATTTTATTATAAAAATATTTAAAACAGATATAATAAGTTATTCCAAATTTTTATATTATATATTAAAAGATAAAACTAGTAATAATATGAATAATGTGAATGATAATATTCAAGAAGAAAAGGATGAAGTTGATGAATTCGGTATATTTTCTCCAAAATTGGTTAATTATCTTATTATAATCATTATTATTATTATTATTATTATTATTATATTGATATATATTGTATTAACTAGAATATTTTTATATTTTTTTTATATCTTTTATTCAGACAAGATATCATATCATCGTACAAGATTATTTGATGATGTTGTTGATGAATTTAAATCCTTGGATTCGGTGAAGTCAATATTTGATATATGGAAAAGGGACTTTAATGAAGATTATACAAAAGCCTATGGTGATTTAAGTTTACCGAGTGTATTTGAATTCTATGTACGGCACGAAATATTATTATGGGAATCATTTGAGGTATATGTTTTTCTTCTAAATCGGTGTAAATTTTTAGTAATTTTATAACGTGATAGAAATTATATGTTAATTATATGTTAATTATATGTTTATAGGGTCATACTAATTTTGAAGAAATAAAATGGTTTCAAGTTTTATGTGATTCCGGGGAAACAACTGATAATATAATTTTGAAAAAAGTTATAGATAAAGTTGTGCTTCCACGAACAAAATACTTAATAATGGTTTTGGATCCATATTCAAATAATAAAATCAAGTCTACTATCGAATTTTTTGATTCTATAACGAAATTTGTTGACAAAGAATCTCAAAATTTCAAGGTAAAGAAATCATCAAATAATTATTTGCTCAATTGATGAAAAATTTTTATTAATCATTTTTATTAATCATTTTTATACAATTAGGATTTTTCATCAGCAATTACTAGTCGTTTACAAAATGTAGTCAGTTCTATAGAAGTGCCAGAAGATGAAGCATTAATTTTATCATTGACTCATACGTCTCCGCAACGTGAGATAACAGAAGTAGAAATTGAAAGATCGCGTGATAGATATTTTTGGCGTAAATATGAGGTATATTAATATTAATTTTAATATTATTTTATATTACATTTCCGATTTTTAAATTCTAACAATTTTTTTTTTTTTTTTTAAAAAAAAAAAAATAAATTTTACAAATAGTTACTTCAAAATCTTATTCTATGGAGGAATTATTTATCGGATGATTTTTTACAACCACTTGTCACTGAACATTTGATTTACCGTTGTTTATTACGAGTTTTAGATTTATCCCCTCCTTCTCCTCATAAGTTTGAACAGGTAAGATAATAATTTAATTCATTATAATTTTAATCATATATATTTTGAATAATTTTGATCTTTAAAATAGATGTTGAGAATTATCCCAAGTGAATGGCTTTCAGCTTCGATACTAGAAAGAATGGCACGCGGAGCTGCAGGTTTTTAATAATTATTAATGATAATGAGAAATGAAAAAATAAATTTTATTTATTAAATAATATATGAACGGGCAATATTTATGTTTTACATTTTATTAATTAATAAAATGCTGGCTTGTTTATATATAATTTTTGTGGATCCTTTTAAAAAAAAATTTTTAATAAAAAATAATATAAACCATTGAATGTTAACTATTTCAAATATCATAAAAAAATTAGATGTCACTTTAAAAATTTTATATATGAAAAACACTTAAGATTTATTTTACATATATAATTTATTAAATTTTTTAATAGAGGTGTTGAATATGATTTCATTGGTGTTAAGGGATATCCCGGAAAAAATAAAATGAGATATTTTGTTAATTGATAGCACTTTGTTTAATGCAAAACCTTTATGGCTAAAACTATTACACTCTTTCTACAGTTAAAAACATTAAAAGAAAGTAAATCATATCTCTTTTCTAGAAAAAACCATTATGATTATTATTATTACATAAATTAAGTTTTTTTTTTTTGGCATAATGGTCCAAATAACCAAAATTGAGTAACAATTGTCTAAAAACAGTCAAAAAAATGGTTAATTCATCAAACACAACCACCTTTTCATAATTATTAATCACTACAAAACAACAATTAATATATTAAATAAATAAATGCATTTGTTTGTAAATACAAATACAGTAAGTTTCTATGATACAAAGGGAAATAGAACTTCATTAGCTCATATGTATATATATAACATAAACACTTTTAAATTGTATTTTGTGTCTTTTATATAATATAAAACAGATATTAATTAAAACTTATGTTGTTTTTTGTTTTTAAAGCATTCAAACTTTTAAAACAGGAAGGCAAAATACAATTTTTTAAAATTTCCTTAGGACATTGATCTTATAATATCAAGTTCTTGCTCAAAAATCATGTCACTACTATACATGTTTCCAAAATTGATTTTTGATTTTTGTAATATTTCATTTTTTTGAGATTTACACAGAATCTATTCTAATATAGAAGTAAAAAAAATATCTAGTTATGTGTATCTTTAACCAAAGAATCTATTTGGGTAGTTAAAAAATTTTGAATTTTAAATAAAATAATTTCATCTTCTATGAAAAACTATTTTGACTTTTTTCTTCAAAATTGTAATTTCAGAATTCCAAAATAATTTTACATGTAAGCATAGTTACCATATCAGGAATTAAATAAAATATTCTATAACACTATATAAACATTATTTATATAAAGTTTTTAGAATGATACTAATATACTATAACACAACATTCTAATGTATTATTTGAATATTTCATACTTATAGCATACTAAAATACAGTGTTTTAATATATTATTTGAATGTTTTGTATTTATAACACTGGTTGAAATCTGGAATATCAGAAATTTATCAGGTACATATCTCTTCCAAATAGGTTTCTGATAAGTCTCCAATAAGTATAGTAGTCATACCTAATATTGTATACTTATTACAAACTTATTAATTATATTTTTTACACATATTGGACACTTAGTTTTTAATCATTTTTTCAAAATCAATTAGGTACCTAATTTTTTTTAAATACTATTAAAAATCTATTAGTCAATTTTCAATTACTAATAGGTATCCGATATTTTATTTATATTGTACCTATTAGGTATCTGATAATACTAAAATTCAATTATTTATTAGATAATATTATAAAAAATTCAATAGCTTTATTTATTACTGTATATAAATATTATAACTTTTTTTTTTAAATATATTATACATCCCAATAATTAATTTTATTGCAAAATTTATTTATTAATATAATCAAAATATATAAAAAATAATAAAAATCAAAAAAAATTATGTAATATCATAATTATTATTATTATAATTATTTTTTTTTATTTTTTTTTGTTTTTTTTTATTTTTTTTTTATTTTTTTTTGTTTTTTTTTATTTTTTTTTTATTTTTTTTTTTATTAGAATCTTTTTTTAAAAATTCTCATTTTCTTTTTTTATTTGATAATGATAATGACGATTTTTTTTTTCTTTTATTATTTATAATTAAATCATTTCCATCATCATTATCTTCATTGATATTATCCTTTTTGTCTCTTTCATTTTTTTCTTTTTCTATATCAAAATAATAAATTACTATTTTTGATTGATCCTAATTTTTATATAATAATATTTCTATATTTAGAGTTCAGCTCAAAATCGCAGCTGGCAGGTACTTGTCTCTCTTAATCTTAAATGCTACATTTCTGATTCTTTGTCTTTACTGTTTTTTACATATACCTTTAATGACAGAATCGATTCTTTGTTAAAAAGTTTTATGAACTAAAAAAAAAAATACATTAATGATATTTCCAATAGGTGTAAAAAAATATATATTATTATTTACTTGCAGCATCTGATCACCACCATTTTTTATATACATAAATTAATGTTATTTTTTCATTATCATTATTATTGTCATTATTATTATTATTATTATTATTATTATTATTATCAGTATCATTATCACTATCAATGATTGTTATTGTTCGTGCTGCTGATGTTGATGTTGTAGTTATTCCTACTATCATAGTTATCCTTTTATCAGTTTCTTCCTATTCTTCCAAATGGTAATTAAAATTATTTAAGATTTTAATTAAATCTTTTTTTAAATATCATTTTATATATTTGTTACCTCCTTGCATCATAAATTTACTACTCTCCTCCTTCTTTTCTTTTTCTATTAATATATAAATATATATATATATTATTTCTAATATACATATTTTTTAGAAAATTAAAAAAAACTTTTATCACTCATTACCATATTCTTTAATAATTATCTACTATTATTAATAACTACTCTTGACCCTTGATTATTACATCAGGAAATTTTTTCTAGTGAAAATCTTTAAAAGTTAATGTTAACATAAGTATTTCGCTGTTTTTCGATATTTATCGATTTTGATATTTTTATGTGGCGAAATTTTACAAATATTATTATTTTAATAGTAAATTCATATCAATAACCTTCGAAAATTATCAATTTTGATATTTTTATATGTGAAATTTTATGAATATTATATTTTCATAGTAAATTTGTATTGATAACCTTTGAAAATTATCGATTTTGATATCTTCATGTACGAAATTTTGCAAATATTATCATTTTTGTAGTAATTTCATATCAATAATCTTTGTTTATGTTAGATATTCATAATATATTATTTCGATGGTCATCACTTGTATTTATATCACTGTGATTTTTAATT
>CAJVPK010000252.1:0-45756 GCA_910592015.1 Diversispora eburnea | reverse complement strand
ACTCATTACCTAAATTAAGTATTTTTTAAGTATATTTTAAATATATTTTAATCATAAAATAATAATATTTTAAATAGATTATCATGAATATAATTAAATATATTTTAAATATATTTTAAGTATATTTTAATAATATTTTAATAATATTTTAATAATATTTTAAGTATTTTTTAAACATGCGTATTTCTTATAGAGATTCAATAAGTAGATTAATGATAATAATATTTTTATATCTATTGGGTATGATATTTTTTATAGTTAAAAAAGTTATTGTACAAAAGAATCAATACAGCAATTGATATTGTGTACAAACTGCTAAAAGTACCAAAAACCAAAATTAGATCTCCACGACATATATTAACAAAAGTAGAAATATCAAAAAATACTTCAATTTGAATATTAAATATGACAGCACTTAGAAAATTAAAGTGTGAAAATAGAATCATTTCAATCTATGACCCAGATATCACTGACCAAGATGCTGATAATAATAATAGTGATGACAATAATAATCATGAAGTAGAAACAAGTAATAAAAAAAGAAAACAGAAAGATAATAATAATGATCATGAAATAGAAACTAGTAATAAAAAAAGAAAACAAAAAGGAAAGGAGAAAGAAAAAAAGAAAAAATTAAAAAAAAATCAAAAAAATAATTAGATAGATTATTTTATATAGCATATATAATATATTTCATTTTATACTTTTCATAATAAATATATTTCATTTTATTATCTTTTTTTATAATAAACTAAAATTATGATTATTTGCAAATAAAAAAGTGAAAATATATATATATATATAAATAAAAGGTACTGATAGATATCCAATAGAGGAAAAAAAACTACCTAATACATAGAGATATACTGTGCTCAATATATAGGGATATACTATAGCCAATTTATAAAAGATATGTACCTGATAAAAAAATAAATAAAATCAGGTGCTCGATATATGAATGATGAATTTGAATAAAATGTTAAAATATTAATATCCAATATGAAATTAATATGGACTCAATAAGTACTCGAACTTTTGCATTTCGACCTCACCAATTGGATACCCAATATATTACATAATTGTTAATATTAGACACCTATCATATACCTATTAGATTCTTGATAGGTATACGATAGGTGTCTGATATTTCTTATTTCGACCAGTGTACGCTTGTGTACATCTATTGATTCAATAATAGGTCAGAATTTTATTTATATATATGTATATTATACATATGCTTTTAACTATAGGTACCATCTAAATTCAAAATGCTAAATTTCAAATCCAAAATTTCAAATTCCAAATTTCAAATTACTAATTGTTGAAATCTCAAATCTCATATTATGTCAAATCCCAAATCCCAAATCTTAAATATTATGAAAATTAAATTTTGATAACCGAAATTTTAAAATAATTTGAAATTTGGATGGCATATATATTCTTAACTAATATTACTTATACGTGTTGCCCAAATCCCAAATCATTTGGGATTTGGGATTTGGGATTTCGGCAAAAAATACTAATCATAATTTGGGATTTGGGATTTGGAATTTTGGCATTTGGGATTTTGGCATTTGGATTTTGAATTTGGGTAGCAGGTATAATATTACTTAACTTGTAATATAAGAATTTTATACATTTAGACAAGTTATGCTTATATATAGTATATACTTAAACAAGTTCTACTATATTTAAATATTTCATATTTATAATATACTAGAACACAACATTCTAATATATTATTTGAATATTTCATATTTAAAATATATTAAAACACAATTTTCTAATGTATTATTTGAATATTTTATACTTATAATATATAATTCTTGATAAAATATTTTTAATTAAGCTAAAGTTATAATTACTATTTTAATTAACTAACTTTATTTTATATACTTCTTCTAATAATTATACTTTATAATAAAATTGATTTTTAATTGTTAAGATATTATATTTCAATTATACATAAGTCAAAAATTGATTTTTGATTTTTTGAGATATTTCATTTTTTTAAGATTTATTTAGAATCTATTTTATATATAGAAATAAAAAAAATATCTAGTTAAATATATCTTTAATTAAGAAATTTATCTGAATAGTTAAAAAATTTTGAATTTTAAATAAAATAATTTCATTTTTTATGAAAAACTATTTTAACTTTTTTTTCAAAATTACAATTTCAGGATCTCAAAAATAATTTTGTATACAAGTACAGTTTCAATACTTTAATTCTATTTGTACAATCAAAATTAATATAATAGTTAAATAATTATGTCAGTTATAATTAATTACATTAGTCATTATACTTTAATTAAATCTATTTTAATGAACATGTATACTAATAATATCTCAAGAAATATTTCATTATGAGAGAAATAATAAAAAAAAGTTAAAAAAGTAGAAGGAGAAATATGAGAAATAAAATTGCATTATACATGTTGAAACATAGTATATTAATATTACATAATATGATATATTTATTTATTGTTTTATATTGTTAATCAAAATTCATCTTCAAAAGAATTCAATAAACTAGTTACTAAAAGTAGAAAAAATATGTATAACTAAATTAAACAACTATATTAAATATATTATTGTTAGATGGATTATACTATAAAGGAAGTATAAATATAAAGATTTTGTAATTACAAATTTACTCAAAAGAGGCCAAAAGAATGAGATTTTTATAAAAGGGTTGTGTTATTAAGATGATATTTCATTAAAACAAGTTACAAAGACAAAAATTATAACAAATCTATATTAGAAAAATTTTATTTACAAATATATGTAGACATATTTACAATTAATAAAAACTGAATATATGCAGATATATTTGTAAATATATGTGGATATATTTAGTATAATATATAAATTAATATGAATAAATGTAAATTAATGTGAATAAATGTGAATTAATGTAATTTATATAGATAAATGCATGAGTGAATAAATATATCTGAATATATTCACCTTCAAAAATTTTCTGATATAGTTACAAAGACAAAGGTAATTTACAAAGAATTATAATAAAGTTTCACATAAAAACTATACAGTAGACAAATTCACTAAGAATTTAAGGATATCATTAAGACTAAAAAATAATTCATATAGAATTATTGTAAATTACAAAGAAGTTTATTAATTGTGAGTTAAAAAAACTAAGAAGAATTTACAAAAACTGAAGACTGAGAGGAAAGGAATTTAGTCTTTTATATATATATTTGAAATTATAATAGATTACACTATAGACTATGCTAATGTATATACTGTTAATTATGTTAATGTATATACTATCTATTATGCTATTTACTATACTATCTATTACACTTTTAATTATATTACTGATTATGTTGTAAATTATATTGTCAATTATATTAAAGATCTGAGTCATAATATATATTAGTTATACTAATTTCTAACTGATTTATGCTAATATATACTAAATAATATATATAATATAAATAATAATATAATAATATGTGTTTTGTTTATTTAATATCACATAAAGGTTATATGATTACATAATATAGTGTATAATATCACTAGTGTGATTTAAAATTTTTGATAAATATAATATAAAAATAATACAATAATAAAAAAAACCATAATAATATAATAATAATAAGTAAATAATAAAGAATATAAAATAACAAATAAAACTAACAATGTAGAGATATCCAATTGAGACAAAAAAAATAGTATTTTGAAGCTAGGAATATGGAGATTCTAAAAATGAAAATATTATTATACAAAAGTTCACAATTAATTGTGAAATTGCAAATTCGTATTACAATTCTATTTAAAAAATTCATAATATTAAGGACTTGAAAAAATAATTAGAGACATCATTTAGCTATTACTTTATCTAATGATACATATCATAATTTAAAAAAGTGACATAATCAATTTTTAATATATAATATAATTAATTAAGACATATGTAAGCTTATTACCCAATGGTGTTTATTACTTTTTTTGAAGGAATAGCAATTTAAAAATTGATATATTTATTTGCTAGGAAATGATTCCATTATTGGTTATGCAATCTAATATTATAATTACCATTATACATATATAATAAAATCTCAAGAAGTTTGTTAACTGGAAGAATTGAAAGTTATTTGATAAACTATTTTACTCTTGTCAAAACAGGTTTCAACAGGCAACCTTACATATCAGGTACCTATTGGACACCTACCTTCTTTAAAATAAGATGCTTGATATAATGATTCAGGCTAAACCCTGCTAATATTTTTTTTTATCTTAATTTTTATAATTAATTTATATAATTTTTCTAAACTATTAAATAATTGGAAAGTAATTAGTGTAACAGAGGGTAATTTCATTAGTTGTTTTATTAACATTACAAAAATGCCCTTAGAAAATAAATAAAATTTTCCTCAATTCTCGTAAAAAATTACATAATTACATATTCAAATCCCCATCAAAGCTTTGATCCATGATTAAAGAAATTTATACAGATTCCTATTTGAATTATCGTATTTAAATAATCTAATCGGTAGACAGTATTTAATAATGGAAAATAAAATTGTCTCTCCCAAAGATCAAATGGATTTAGATCCTATAGAGAAAACCACTACACCAGAAGTACAGACGACTGACACTCCTACTTCACGAACAAAAACAAAAAAGTCAAAATGGGAATCTGAAAGTGATAAAGAATCAGAAAATGAAAGAAGAGTTAATAAAAAGAAACGGAACATTAGAAAAGTATTGAAACAAAGCATTGACTCTGAAGGAGACGAACAAATTTCTCATTCAGAGGTTGTAACAGATGGAATAAAAAGAATAAGAGTATTCCATGACGAATTAAAATCAAAGACTTCTTCAATTAATTCAGGATCTCCTAATGCCGAAATTGTGAATGAAATAGTTGAAGTTTCTTCTCCACCAACCAACACTGAAATAACACCACAAACAACAGTAGAAAAAATTATTAAAATTACACCAATTTCAAAACCTCCTATACTTGCAGGATGTCGTAGTGTTGATAACTATGAAAAATTAAATAGGATCGAGGAGGGTGCTTATGGGGTAGTTTTTCGTGCTCGAGATAAAGCCACAGGTGAGATCGTGGCATTAAAAAAACTTAAGTTAGATAAAGAAAAAAATGGATTTCCAATTACATCTTTGCGTGAAGTTCATACATTACTCTTAGCTAAACATCCCAATATTGTGAATGTTAGAGAAATTGTAGTTGGGGATTCTTTAACACAGTACGTTTAGATTGTTAGATTGAAGAAAAATAATATTTTTATTTAGTTAAAGAATGCAAATAATAATGTTTTTTGATGATCAAGTTAATTTAGTTTTTTTTTTTTCTTTCTTTCTTTCTTTCTTTCCTATTAATAGAATCTTTATTGTTATGGACTTTGTTGAACATGATCTTAAAAGTCTAATGGAAGATATGCAAAGTCCTTTCTTACAATCAGAGGTCAAAACTATAATGCTTCAACTTTTATCTGCTGTAGCAATGTTGCATGATAATTGGATTATACATCGTGATTTGAAAACCTCCAATTTATTATTAAATAATCGAGGTCAGATTAAAGTTGCAGATTTTGGTTTAGCAAGAAAGTATGGTAGTCCATTAGGTTCAATGACCGAATTAGTTGTCACATTATGGTATCGGTGAGTATTAATATTAATAATATTATTTTATATATTTTTCATATATTGAAATATTTTACTGAAAACAAAAAATCATCTCATTTTTGGTAAAGAGCACCAGAATTATTGCTTGGCACAAAAAAATATTCTACTGCAGTAGATATGTGGTCTGTTGGTTGCATTTTTGCTGAATTAGTAAATAAAGAACCTTTACTACCGGGTCGCGCGGAACTTGACCAATTAGACAAGGTATTATTATTTTCCCATTCACCAAAAATAAAATTTAGTCATTATAATGAAATTTTAATAATTTTATTAGATCTTCAAATTACTGGGCATGCCAAATGAAAAAATATGGCCAGGATTTTCCAAGTTACCTCACACCAAAAATATGCCATTTGTTAAACAAATGTAATTTGATTCAAAAAAAATTATAATAATTCTTAATTGAGTTAAAAGAATGAAAAGTTGTTTAACCAATAATGTTGCCATGTTAATATCTGTATAGACATAATACACTTCGTAGTCGATTTCCGTATTTAACCGAGAATGGTATTGATTTAATGTCTAAATTGTTAACATATGATCCAGCAAAACGAATTACTGCTGAAGAAGCATTGAAGCATTCTTATTTCACGTACGTTAGCAATTCGTTTATTTTGCTTTTTTGATGATGAAAATATTTTTAATACACTTATAAATCTTGAAATTTGAATTTTTAGAGAAAGTCCATTACCAAAAGATCCTGAAATGTTTCCAACGTGGCCTTCAAAAGGAGGTGGAGAAAGGTAAGAACACGACTTATTAATCGTATAATGATTTAACTTTAAATAAAAACCAATTTTATTTTATTTTATTTTATAGGCGTAAATCTTTCATTAGTCCTTCAGCACCTAAAGCCGCACATGGAATTGGTGAATTGGATGAAGAGGATCAATCATTGTTGGGATCTATTTTTGAGAATCAAGGAGGAAATGACTATGGATTTAGACTTAAAGTATAGTTTATTATTAAAAAAAAAATAATTTTTAATAAATTTTAGCACATTAAACCCTCTTTTCTTGGATTATCTTATAAGGTTGTTACCGGATCTGATAAGTTTCAATTTTTTAATAAATTTTGATACATTAAAATTTTCTTTTAAACCCCCAAAAATAAGGATATTATCTTTAACCTTGCCCATACTTAAACCTGATTTCAACACGTGAAACTGTAGTACAGACCATCTTAAATTGTTAATAAAACTTTTACCAATCATTGTTCGTTTCATTTACTAATTGCCTATTTGAAATTAATATAAATTAACATCGGTTATAATTTCCTAATAAGGATATATTTTATAATGTATGAAGTTAGAGTTATTCTTCGCTATTATATATAATGCCTCATTCACCTTAATTTTTTAGATCAAGACAAAAAAAAAATTGTCTCGATATTCCCTTATTTATTTTTAAAATTATGCTATAATAAAATTTAATTTATTTTAAACATTCCTTACTACAAAATATTTGGCAACATTTCTTTACGATAAGATCCAGATAAATTTGACGCTACAATTAATACATTCACATATACAAGATAGAAAAAAAAAGCGTCTGTGACGTTTAAAAATTCAAAAAGTAAATTACATATATATAAAAGAATAGTAATTTAGAAGAAAATGTTCGCATTTTGGCGTTTGGTTATATTCCTGATTTCTACTGTTATTTCAACGGTGATCCTTGCTATTTTGATTAGCGGTTCCGCTATTAATAACACAGTTAGTTCTAGTCTTCCTCCTCTGGACCTAAAAAGCATTCCTCCAGCTGATACAATAATACCAGCCATAATAGAACAAGGAAATGCAGCTGATTTTAACTTTAATCCCAACACTTCTACTCCAACGTCCACTTCCACACCTACTTCAACATCTACTTCAACATCTACTTCAAAACCTGCTTTAACACCTACTTTAACACCTACCACTTCAAAATCAAAATCCTCTACTACTTCAAAACCTACTACACGAAAAACTACTAATACATCATTAAATTTATTGCCATCTGAAATAATGGAAATGGTTCCAGTATCATTATTTTCATCTGAAAATTCAACTGAAAGTTGTTTATCTTTTGCACGAAATTGTAGAGACATTCAATGTGCTTTTAAAAATTTCAAAGTATCTTGCAATAATACTCTTGGACCTATGTGTAAGTATTTTTTTTTTTTTTTTTTTTTTTAAAAAAAAATAAAAATTTCTAATTAACAATATTAATCAAAGAATTTTTTGAAAATTTTTTAAATAGGTGCATGTGTTACAAGCAGTTCTACATCAATACGCGAAAAAATAAATTCATTTGCATTAATCATTTCATTAATTATATCTTTGTGGGCTGGGTTACAGTAAGCGGGATTCATATAAATAGACATTAATATATACAATGAAAAAGCATCTGTAAAAAATTTCTTATTTAAAATTTAATAAATTAATAAAGCAAATAAAAAACTTGAGCGAGAATTTATCATGTGATGGAATTAAATTCTTAAACTTTATTATTATATCATGTGATGATGTTTTCTCTAATATGGGAGTATTATCAATTTCATTTTCATTATGGCCAGGCGAATTTATCAGACGATAGTAAGATGGAAAATTATAAGTTGGAATATCGTCAAACCAGAACCACAAACCCCGCAAAATGCAGGAATGTCAATATTAAAAACTGACGGTACAATCAAAAGAAACATCATGTCAAGCATATCAAGACAAGGAGATCATATTCCTATTTTTCGCATAACTTTATTTTTTAATGACATTATAAAAATTAAAAACAGCAAGGTCAAGAAAAGATTATTGAAAGTTCTATTGATTTCCGAAGGGATCAAGGAGAAAGTCACTATTTCCCTTCATCTGTGAAATCCAAGGAAGTTTATAATGCAATTATTCTTCACTATGATAATTCAGAATCAAAACATCAGATCTAAAAGAAATAAAAGATGATATGAAAGATAGAATTATTAAAGTTACTAACATATATATTTCACCAATATAATAAGCATTATAACTTTATTTGATTTTGTGATATTAACAAAAAACTATTATTCAAATTAATTATTTGTAAGATTAAGTTTTTTGCAATACGTTAGAAAAACTCTTAATTTTTTTCAAATAAGAGATCTTTCTTGATATAGAGAAAAAAAGGAAACCTTTCTTCTACATATTAAAAGTTTTTTTTTTTTTAAAGAAAAATCCAAATTCTTTAATATCATATTAGGTTAACATTTTGCCTTTGCCTTTGCCAAGTATGATGTAAAGTTATTATTTACTGATTTGGAATTTATCAGCCACACTAACTTTGCCATCTTTGATATTTGTAATCAGAATATAAATCATAACAAATTGGGTACTCTTTTATATCACCTTTTTACAGTTAACCCCTAATTTTTTAAACTTTTATTATAATTGTTAAAGGAATTTCATTGTTGATTATAGAAATTAAAAAAGAAAAAATCAGGAAATTAAAAAAAAAAGTTTTATGTTCCTTTAATTTTATTATATAAATGTATTTTTTATGGAAATAAAATGATGATTACAGATAGCGTCATACAGAAGTGGCTAATTCTAATTTTCCATTTTTAATCTTTGGAAAAAAAAGATTTGTTACACTAACAATAATATTGTGTTTCACATTTGTTTCGTCAGAGTTTCAAACATATTTTTTTTTGTAATAAAAATTTGCTAATAATAATAATAATAATAATAATAATAATAATAATAGTAATAATAATAATAATAATAATAATGATGATGATGATGATGATGATGATGATGATGATAAAATAAAGGCGGGAAACGTTCATCTCGACATAAAAGGAATACATTTGTATAAACACATGTACACACACGTTATCAATTACTAACATTGAAAAGAAAAAAAAGGGATAAAAAATAAATACAATAATAAAAGGTAATTCATCATTAAACTTTTCAAAAATTTTACCGTTCTTTATCCATTAATTTATCATTGTAAAGAAAGATCTTCCCCATTATTCCCAATATCAATTATTATTATCTTTATGAAAAGCATTTTTATATCTTATTATATTTATTTTTATGCATTCACCCCATCAATTTTAAAAAAGTAAAGCGCGTAAAAAAAAAAAAAATAATTATAATTTTAAACAATGGTATTTGGATAAAAATAAAACAATATAATAAATAATTAATATTTAAAGAGTAAATAATATTAATAATAATATTTATTATCTATATGAAAAATATTATTAATAAAATAATGAATTAATTGTATTAAATAAATAAATAATAATAGTAATTTTTAAAATGTTTCTAATTAAAGTAAACAAGAGAAAATAGAATTTACGTGTCATTCTATCATTCATTTCATTCATTAGTGGCGCGCGTTGAACACTTATCATCACAATTTTTCTCTCTCAATCATTTTTACTCACAATCATTCTCGCACAATCATTTCACACAATCATTTCACACAATCATTTCACAGGGGATAAAGTTTATGTCAAAGTTTAAAAAAAAAAATAAAGTTTTTTTGTAATAAGGTGAAATAAGTGTTTTAAAATAAAGTTTTCAAAAAAAGAAAACAAAGTTTAATATAGCTTTAATAAAGTAATTGGTTACTTTATTGATTTTATGTTTTATGAATACTTTTGGTTACTTTCAATAGGAGTTAAGATTTTAGGGGGAATAATAACAAAAAACTTGATTTTTTTTTTTATTCACGATTTAGATTTTATTAGATTTATTTATTTTTATTATATTTGTTTTATTTATTTATCGGCTTTTACATTAATTACTTTATTACTTTTATCTAGATATATATAAAATTTTCTCCTTGTTCCAGAGAAGGAAAACAATTACTAAAAAAGAGGAAATAATAAAGTAATAATATCTATTATAGTAATAATGATAAATATTTACGTATTATTACTGTTATAGAATGTTATTAGCCTTGTTTCAATTACATATTGTTTATAGTATAAAATATAGTATAAATATTGATATATTAAATAACAGGTTAATATCGCGTGTATCTAAATTTATCACCTCAGAGAAAAGAATTCTATTTAGATGATTTATAATTATAGAAAGCGTATATTTTTTAAAATGAATGAATACTTTTTAATTGAATACTTTTAAAATGTATGTGTCAATTTTATTGGTAATAATTTTGTGATTAGGTTTTTAATGAATCAATGGTTAATATTTTCATAGATTAAAATAATAATATGTCATTATTTTTATTCAACGTAACGTAAATGTCTCAAAAGAGTGTTTGATTTGTTATTATCACATAAATTTAAATAAATATTTTTTTTTCCGCCAAGAAATTATTTGAAATAACATCAATTGCATCATTTTTTTACATCAATCAGATTGGTATATCGCGTGACAATTATTTTAGAACAGGAAATCGCGTGACATCTAATTCAAAATCATACATCGTTATTCAAGATCTATTTTCGTAAAGAAATGGTAATTATAAAGAATCGTAAATAGGAAGGAAGAACAAAAGAAAATAGTAAAAAAAAACTATAAATTTCATTGAGTTTAATTAATTTAGTTTAACGAATGCAATCATATGCAATAATCAAGTTAGTTATATACTTAGTATTTTCTTTGCATATAATTTTTTCCTTTCTTTTTTTATTTCAAGTATATATACAGGCATAAACAATTTGGATAAAAGTTTTTTCTTTTTTTTTAATAGAAAAAAAAAATCAATTCATTAAAAGTTTGTGCTTTATTGTTTTCATCACATGCTAACTCCTAATCTCTTACATTAGTAACCATTTTTAAATTTTGTAAATTTTATAATCTTGAATAATCTTAAATAATATTTAATTATAACCTTAAGTAGGACTTGTGAACTTTAATTTTGATTATATGGTGTTCCCTTCTGAAAAAAAAAAATTAGGAGAAAAATTGAAACTACATTTTTTTTTCTTACCCCATAAACACCAAAATGGAACACCAGAATGGAATACACAAATAAAACACTTCGAATGGAATAAATAAATGAATAAATAGCGCGCTATTTTAAAGTTTTATGTAACGATTTTCGCGCGGTAGAATTTCATAATTCTTAAATGCACCAGCGGAGTACAAGTTATATAAAATAAGGTAAATTACATACAAAAATTATTACTCACCGGCTATTTTCCTGTCAAAAAATAACTTTATTTTAATTTATTTAATATAATTAAGTATAATCAATATATAATTAATATAATTAATATTTTTAATATACACACTTAACATGCAGTAATTAATACAGTTTATATAAACAGTAGTCATGCCTGCGTTCTTATGGAATCAAAGATTGACAATTCTTTTTTGTCAAAGTTAAAGATTTAGTATTGTGTTTCGTTGAAGTACTATATATTAAACGTGTTTGATAATCTAATTTTGGAAGAAAGTTTGTGACTTCGGAAGAACTTTCTATATAAAGATGATGATCTATTTAAAAACGGCGACAAAGCTTTTTTTTTCTTATTGTAATGCAACAATTTCTAATTGTTTAAAATAAGCGACGAGTTAAAATACTTGTTAAAATACTAGTTTTTTTTTTTTTTAATAAAGAAATGAACAAGTATTAAACTTACTTTATTCTTTGATCTTTGAATCTTTGAATATTTGGAATGATTAATTATGATAAGAATAATATTAAGTAAGAAAAATTGTTATTGTTGTGTATTATTGTGTACTTGAGTGAGTGAGTGTGTGCGTGAGTGTGTGAGTTTTCATTATATAGTTATCATTTATTGGTCAAGAAGGATGGATCAATAACAAAGCTCAGATTAAAGACAAAGACAAAAAAAATTTTTTTTTTCAAAACGAATAAAAATTAATTTAAAAAAGATTAATCTATTATGGTACAAATTATTATCGCTCAGAAAACGAACATACATATCACTTATTATTAATACACATATAACACACAACATACAACACAATTTACACTCACAACGCAATTCATCGACCTATCGATTTACAGTACTTATATATACAGTATAAACTATTATGCAACACATCATGATATACATGATAATCATATCATTCATATCATCATCATATAATACATAATAGATAATATACTACTATAACACATTATGAATCACATCTTGTCATCCAAAGCGTACATTTATAACTTTATTCTTTTATCTAGAATCTTTTTATACCTTGTAATTTTTAAATAAAATATTGTGTACCCTACCCCTGGTATTTATTCAATCTAAATTGGATGGTACTTTGGGATAACCGATGTGAAAAGAGATGATATTTATGATATTTATGATATTTATGATATAGAGTAGCAAATAAATAAATTTTCGGTTGTCAGGTATTATTGCAGGGGGACCATATAGTAGTTATTACAGTTATGTATAGTATTCTTGATTGGTTCGGTAAAATTAAAATAATATATCTTCGCGTTTTAAAAATTTTATCTTTCCTTCTCTTTAATCAAATTATTAATAAAAATAAAATAATAATAAAATAATCAAAATAATAATAATAAATAATAAATAATAAATAATAATAATTCCATAGTTAGTTAAATGAAAATTTAATATATTTGGACAATGATGATAATAAAAATGTAACAATAATAAAAAATTATTTTTTTACAAGGAAAATTTTACAAAGAAACACAAGAAAATCCTTACTCCATAAAGTTTTACTAAAAAGAATCAAAATTCTGTAATATAATTATAGTAATTACGGCATAGCAAGTATCACGTAAATCTGTAAACACATTCATCATTATTATTATTAAATTCATTGTTTTTTTAAACAATGAACACATTAGAATCAGAATTTCATTTAAAATTTTGTTGAATTTCATAATCATTATAATCCACGTGGTACATTATTTCGTGCTCTCCACGCGAAAACACACACACGGAGTATACATATGGATTATACACGAAACACGCGAAGATAAATAATATAAACAAAAGAAAACAAAGACATTCTTACAATAGGATCTCTTTCATTTCTTTGGAATGAATGAATAACAAATAATCTTAATGCTGTTAGTGATGTTTTCATTAATACTAAATCATTCTTAGATAATATAAAGATAGTATTTGAATCTAATATTCTAACCAATTATAAAGGAACCATAAAGAATGTTATGTGTTAGAAGCATAAATTAATGGAAGCAATATGTAGAATAACAACAACATAGTAAATAATGATATAGTAATAATAAATATAGTAATAAATATAGTAACAATAATAATGTCACTGTATCAGTTAGTCGCTAGTATTGTTATCTTTTAAGGAAAATGATTAAAGCAAAACAATTAGTTATTTGTCTAAATATAGAATTACTCCAAAGAATCTCTCAAAGAATCCTTTTTTTTTTAAAAAAAAAGAATGACATTAGGAAATTATTTCATTAATATTATAATATTATATTTTTTATTTTTATATTCCTTGTATTCATCTTATATATAGCAAAATCCAATATATATTTGGAATTTATTCATAATTAGTATATCTTTTGAAACCTATCCAGCATATTAGAACATCTTTAGGGTAAATTTAGTGCATTTAGTGTATCTAATATATTCGGCGTATTTGCGGTTTAATTATTTTCTAAACCCCAGTCAAATTGGATTTAATAATTTTGAATAATGATATAAAAGATATTTAAGTAGTGATAAATTCGAAATCAGTGATTACAAAGACATTATACATCTGTAAAATATTGCTGAATTATTATTGGCTGTATAACAAATAGCCCGTGCCTTCTTACAGGGTCCTTACATATTTTATATATCTACGCTTTGTTGGCGTATTTGTATATGACTATTGTATTCATTTAGATCTACTTTTACCTTTTCTCTTTATTAAAAGAAGAAAAAAAATTGTAGTTGTGATTTAGTAGTATTGTTTTAGTAGTTGGTTATTGCCTGTGATTCATACTTGGTCATATGAAATAACATTTTCGGTATATAGGATTTCGAATTTAGCAAATTGCATAATTACCAGAATGTATATTTTAAGTTTATGCGATTACAGTAAACGGTGCTTTTTTTTTTTTTTTTTGATTTCATTATTGTTACTGTTATAATTATTATAATTATTATTACATATTTATTTTGATGTTTATTTCATTTGATTGATTGTTTTGATGTTTATTTTGGTGTTTATTATGATGTTTTTTATTTGATGAAAGTTGTAAAACATAACTAATATATGTATATAATTTATATGTAAATGTATTTTATTTTTTCTGCGCAAAAGAAATGAATTATTGAAATTTGGTGTGGGGTGCATTTTACATTCTGTTGTTTAATTAATTTGTCATTATTTCTCTCTCTAAGGTGTTTATTTGATTAACGGATTTAGATATAATGGACGAAGTGTCGACTAAAAAAATAAATTAACCAAATACATTAATAACAATAAATCCTAAACAATCTATCGCAATTACATAAAGTTTTCTTCTCACTTTTTTAGGAAAGTGTTTTATTATTATTATTACTTATTATTATATATTATTGTTTATCATTATATATTGTTATATTATATTATATTAATTTCTTTTATTATTTTAAAAATTTTATTTTTGTTTTTTTTCTTCTTGTTTCTCAGCGTTAATTCGTTCTTCTATACCAAAATTGCATTCATCAAATTAAAAATAAATGCAACTTGAACTATAACAACGTATAAAGAAGATGAAGTTAAGGTAGTGTACCAGTAATATACCAGTAGCATACCAGTAACATACCAGTAATATACCTCACAAAAAAAAAAAGAAAAAAAAAAAGATTTGAAGACCAATGAGAAAAAAAATATTCCATTGGGATATTAAAATAGAACTGTATATATTACTATATACTGTGGATTGTATCCATATATTCTATACCGTATTTATACAATATTGTATGCATTAGATAAAATAAATACATTATTTACATTTATTTTGGACTTTACCGAATTCGATCGTATAAATATTTACCTTTTTATTATTATTCATCCGACCGAATTCGACGCCTTTATACTGGATTAATTCAAAATAATAATAAATTTATTAATTCGAACTAAATAATAAAAATTTGTCTTAAAAAATTGATGACAAAGAATTATTTCAAATGATTTAATTATTATTAATAATATATATATGTGAATACATGAATAAACAAAAAAAATAAATAAATAAATAAAATTTACATTAAGTATATTTTTTAAACTAAAATAAAAAGTATTACTATTATTTTTTTTTAAAGTTTAGTAAATCATATCAAACCTATCGAACATATAGAACATAGAACAACACAGAACACGTAAAACATGTAGAACATGTAGAACATTTAGAACATTTAGAACACGTAGAACGAATTGTATAGAACTGTAAAACATTTATATAGAACGTATAGAAACATATAGAACATTCAAAATAGAAGCAAAGAATCAATTGTAAAATAGATGTGACATGTGGTTAAAATTTCGCGTAAACAAATATTATCATTGTAAGATTCTTCTTTGTAAGAAAAGATTATCGATATCTCGATATCATTATTATTGTTGTTGTTTGTTATTTATTTATTTATTAATTATCGAACTTGATGTAAAAAAAAAATAAATAATAATATATGATTGAGAATATAAAACGAGTTTAATAAATTATTATAATTATTATATAAAAGAAAGAGGGGTTGTAGATAGAAAGAAAACATGTTTCAAGTTTTAATTTTAACAAGTTAAAAATCCTTTAATTAATGAATTTTAGAAAATCTTAAAAAAACAATAAATATTTCTAAATTTAAGATCAAAAATCTTTAATAATAAATAATGTTTTTACTATTATGAAACTAGAGATAATCTATTATTTAACTAATTTTTTTTTTTAAATGTCGGTCACGCAAAGAAATTTAAGGAATATCATAATTACTATTACTATTTTCATTATTACTATTTTATTATTATTATTATTATAACTTTATCTAAGATGATGCATTTAATCAATCACAAGTTTTTATTTGATTTCTTTAAAGAAGAAATTTCCAATGAATTTTTTTTAAAGAAAAACTTATTTTATTCATGAGAAATTTATTTATTGTCACACATTCCGGATTCAAAGAATTTTAACAGCAAGCAAGCATATACGAATATCGTATGTGTATGCTGTATATATATATGCGTGTGTGTGTGTGTATGTGTATATGAATATATACATAATATAAAGTTTTTTTTCGCTAAACTTTTAATGTCTTATTGTCATAAATAAATTAAGAAAAAGAAAAAGATTCAAGAAGGAAGGAAGATTCAATCTGAGATGTTCTTTCGAAGGGGAAGTTAAATAAATAAATAATAAATAATGTATAATGATTGATTAATTGATTTACTGATTCAATTTCTTTTTAAAAAATTTTCCTCGTAGTTTACTAAATATATCCATCTTGAATTTATCCGGATTCATCTGTTTGTATCTTTTGTGTATATACGTAAACATATGTCCTTACTTATAAGTTTTTTTATGTTAGTAAAATGTCAGTTGCGAAAAATAAAAATAAAAAATAAAAAATAAAAAACAAAAAAATGACAAGTTTTTACTTTTTGCTTCTTCATCTAAAAAAAAAAATCTACAATAATCATCTACATCAATGGCGTAATTACTGTACTTGTCTGCAAGAAATATTCTTGAAATTGTTGCAGCGCATTCTTTGAAAACTTTATTTATTACTCACTAATGCAATTTTAATGTGATTTTAATATGTCAATTTTTGAATTTGAGTGATAATTCGGGATTGGGAAATAAAGTACCCCATGAAAAAATTACCATTAAAAAAAATCACATCACGCACACAAACGTACACACAACACTCCACAATTTTCTTTTATGTACATAAACAAGTTTATATCCCCACATTTTTTTCAAAATTATTCTCATTATTATCATCTGCAATTTTTCTATTTTGTCTTTAATACTTTATTGTTGTGATTATGTTGTTGTTTAATTGTTATTGTTATTGTTTAATTTTTATTATTATTATGATTGTTGTTGTTATTATTATTATTTAAGTTGCTGTTGACAGGAATTTGTTTGACACACTGCGAGAAAAAAAAAAAAAACAAACCGTCAAATCTCTTTAGGAAACGTACATATCATTTTACAAATAAGGATTAATATTTATTTAAATTGTTCAAGAGATGAATGAGGAATTTTTTGTCATAATAAGAATAATGGTGGTAATAATAATAATAATAATAGCAATAGTAGTAACAGTAATAATAATAATAATAATAGTAATAGACAAGTAATAATTTTAAATAATTTTCCATTCAAGATTATTTTATTAAAAAAGTCACTGTAGTTTTTATTTGTTCACAAATATAAAAAATTTTCATAAAAAAAAAAAAAAAAATATACATGCATATTTTTGAATCAAAAAAAATAAAGTTGGAAGACAAATCATTAAATATAATTGATCATGTGATCACTTGACACCACTTAATGAATGAAACAAAATGTGGATTTTTTTTTATTTGATCTTATGAACAACAACAAATAAAAATTCATGACATAATGTTATTTTTATTATATAATGTTATTATTGTTCATATATATAAAATGGAAACGCACTGACCATGAATTATTACTCATATCTTTTTTTTCTCGGCTTGCTGTATAAAATTGGATTTTTTTTTTTAAAAAAAAAGAGTAAAAAAAATCTGTTCTGTGTATTATTTTTTGTGTATTTTGTGTATTCCGTACGTGCATTTCTTGAAATATTTTATTCTGCATATTCCGTAAATGATGTATTACATATGTTCTTTGCGTATTCTGTGTATTATAAATAAATGAAAAAGTGATTTTGGCATTCTATAATAAATCGTCTGTACAAACTCTTTAAGAGGGATCTCCAAAGAAAGTAAAGATTTGAACAATAATTATAATAATTATGATGCAAATAAAAGTTTCATTTATTTATATAATTAGATAACGAATGAATGAATGACAGATTGATTATAAAAAATTGACAGCAATCGGAATACTTTATTTATCTAACATTATATTACGCGTGAGAAGAATTGAGGAGAAGGGGCTGATTAAAAAATTAAAAAAGAATTATGAAGATATAATTATTGTATGCACGTCTTTTTTTGATTTTTTGTATCTCAAGAAATAAAAAAAAAAAAGGGAAGAAAGGGAATGGGGGATACAGGCAAGATTCTGCCATAATTCCTTATCCTTATTATGATTACTTTTTATGGTACGTAACACACGCATACGTTCAATGACTCAGTAAAAGCACATTTTGATATTTTTGATATTTTGTGGGGTAAAAGAAAAACAAGAATTGATTGCTTGCTTTTTATTTTTGCTTGCTTATTACTTTTATTACTAATTTATCCAGATATCACGTACTTTTTAAAACAGTTAAAACAATTAATTAAAGTAAGGGATTTTTTTTATACAGTAGTGTAGTAAGTTGAAATAGTACGAAAATCCTCAATTGTTTAAATTAGTTTAATTTGGGTTTAAGAATGGGTTTTAAGAATGGGTTTTAAGAATTAGTTTTAAAAATTTGTTTAAATTGTTAAATGAGTGTAAAATAAATTTTTGATTTTAAATAGATTAAACAACGCCCAAATGGCTAAATGACTAAATGACTAAAATTACTAAATTAGAGAACCAACTAAATAATAATCATCATCAAATAATAGTTGCTTTAATAGTTTCCCAAGACAGTTAATAATGAATCCGCGTTTCCATTGTATTCATTGTATTCGGTATCGTGTGAAACTCTTGATTTACGTTTACGCTTTATTCAAACTTAATAATAATATAATGGGGGATGATATTATCACAATAATAATAAAATGCACGATACAGTGACAAAAAAAAAAAAAAAAAATTAAAGAAATAAAATTTATTTATTTTTATCCATTTATAGTAATTCCGATGTTTGTATAAATGCTAAAAGTTTACCCCAACTTTTAAGAAGACATTTTAATTACTGTAAATGCTAGTTTTGTTAGATGTGCTAGGAGAGAAAGAAATGTTTTTAATTTTAAAGAACAATATCATTTTAGTAATTTAAAATGGTCATAGTTATCATAGATTAGTCATAGTGTGTCATAATTGGAATTATTTTGAACAAATATTATCCCCATCCCATCTCACAAGTGTTCTCAAGTATCACAAGTATCACAAGTATCACAAACATTAAATAAGTGTCACAAAAGTGTTGGGTGGCTTAAAATAGAATAATCACATTGTGTTACACAACTTATTCTCATTATTCTCATTCTCATTATTACATTTATTTCCTCTCCTTTTAGAAATATAATAATGAACTAAAAAATTGAGAAATACGTCAGTGGCGTTTCTTTTTTAACATTATAATTTAGACTAATCATTAATCAATTTTTCGTGGCTACTAGAAATCCTAAGCCACATTTTCATTTTTCGTTTATTTTTAAATACATTTGGTACATTTGATACATTTAGTTCATTTAACATTTTTTTTAATAAAGATGCATCTATGTCGTGTGTGTGACCATGTGCAATCTTCCATGCTTGCCTAATTATTATTTTTATTATTTTTATCATTTTTATCATTTTTATTAATTAATTACCCTCGGAGATAAAAACTTAAAAGAATAAAAAAAAAAACAAGTAATTAATAACAAAAGCAATAATAATAAAGTAACAATAAAATAATAATTAAAAGAGGGAATAAATGGACAATATTATGTAATATTATTTAAATCATTTAACTCATTTAAGTTATTTAAAAATGGTTAGTACATTATACATTAAAAAACCAGAGTTATAACGGGAATTAATCATGTTCGATAGTAGAAGATCTCTTACTGTTTCGGTGAGTTTGGGAAATCTAAGAGAGAAAAAGAAAATAAAAAATCATAGGTAAAAATCAAACAAAATTGAAAAAAAAGAAAAAAAATAGATAGGGGTTGAAAATGAATAAGAATGCGGAAAAATAATTAAAAATAATTTATTTAAATATTTATCAAAGATCCCTGAGATAAAAAAAAAACCTGTATCTAATAATAATAAATAATAATAACTTGTATTTTTTTTTTTTATTTTGACCGACCTTCGCCAAGCCGACTCTTTTCTATTTCAAACAAGTTTTTTTTTGTATCATCATATGGGATCAGGAAACGACTTATCATACTAGTTTTCATAATAGATGTTTTCCATAGATAGTTTCCATAAATAGGGAACAACAAGATAAATAATGACCATTGTTATATATACAGTAATTTTTTATTTTACTGTATGATAAAAATAAGAATATAAGGAATATAAGGAATATAAAGAATCTCATCCATTCTTCTTGGATCTTTCATCGACCATTATCGTCATATAGTCCATTAATTTCTCTATCACCCGTTCACCCCCCTCATCAACTTCAAACAACCCCATCCAATCCCCTTAGAAAAAATTAGGAAAAAGTATCAATTTGCCCCCCCCCCCCCCCCCCAAGGAAACATTTGGGAAACATGGGAAAATGAAAAGTCATCTATAGAGGTAGATTTTCTTTTTTTAAATGAATGAATGAATCAATAAAAGTAAATAAAAAATTTTATAATAACAATTTTCAATGTTCAAAATAATAAAAAAAAATATAAAAATAATTAATAAAAATAAATCGGATAGATAATTTTTTTTTATTTAACAGGCTGAATTAAGTGAATGAATATGAATGCGTATATATACAATAACAACGGATAATATAAATAAAATAATATAAAATAAAATAAAATAAAAATAAATAAAAATAAATAAAATAAAAATAAATAAAATAAAAATAAATAAAATAAAAATAAATAATAATAATAATAATCGATAATGAAATAATATATTATGAAATAATATTATTCTTATCTTTTACCACACACGTGAACTATGGAAAATCCGGTTTGGAGAATCTTGTTTTTAATTATTGGCTCCTGAATTTTTATTTATTTTATTTTTGTGGAGAGAAAAAAAAAGACTGTTAAGGGTTAAAAAAATAATAATATCTTTGTAATAATCTTTGTAATAATCCTTGTAATAATGATACGTCGGATATTCTGAAAACAATGAAAGCATTCTTCTCTTCATTTTCTACTCTCTATTATTATCTTCCCATTCATTGTGATATTGTAATTATATTATTATTTATTAATTTTTTTTTCATATGGGGTTTATTCCTTTTTTTTTTTATTTAAATCAGAAAACTAGTTTTAATCAGGAAAACAAACACGAAACTCAATTTTTTTTTTCAAAAGTTGAATGAATGGTTTGAATTAATGGTTTGAATGTAAAATTTGAACGTATAATTTGAATGTTAATTTAGCATACAATGTTCTAATTTTCCCTTTTAACGATTATGAACTTTATTAATTGAAAAAAAAATATAATAAACAGTATTAAAGCACATTTATTTTTACTTTTATTTACTACATGAATTATATAATTAAATTTAGTCCTTCGTCACTCTATATTATTTTTATATATTATTTTTATATGTTATTATTTTATATATTATTTATATAATTATCATACGCAGTAATTACTCGAAAAAAAAATAAATTAAAAAAAAAAAAATTAGCTCTGAATACAATAAGACCAAATTACTGGAAAATCGCCGAAAATCAAGGATGCATAAAAAATAAAAAATAATAATTAAATTGCATATAACTATCTTTGGGAAATGTGCTTCCACGTGGTTCCTTTAAAAGAAATCAATAATATAAATAATGCGCAGTATATTTAAAATTGAATTAAATTAATAAATATAAATGTGATAAATGAAACCCCTGTCTGAATTGTCGTGAAATATAAACAAAATAACAAGATAACAAGAACTCAAAAAATCAAAATAGCCCCCAAAACAATTTTTTTATTTTTTTTTTTTAAAAAAAAAGCATGAACAATGGTTTTACGCGGGTGGAATTATTAAATAAATTAATAAATAATAATAATAATATAATAATAATAATAATAATAATAATATAATAATAATAATAATAATAATAATAATAATAATAATAATAAATAATAAATAATTTATTATCTTAATAACTTATTAATGATATCCAACTATTGAAAATTAAATTAAGGATCTAATAAAAGAATGCAAAGTCCAAAATATTATGATTAATAGTTAAAATGTAATATTTTGTTGTTGCATTCGTTTTTATTTATTAAAAAAAAATGTTGCCGATTTGTTAAAGTTTATCTTATTATGAAACTTTATTTACATATTCTTTCTTTCTTTCTTTCTTTCTTTCTTTCTTTCTTACATAATAATAATAATAATAATAAAATTTATTATCAATGTGAATGATTGGTGGTAGTGACTATTATTGGCGACTATTATTGGATTTTATATTATTTAATTAATATTATTTTATGTTATTTTACATTATTTAGAATAGCATAATTGTATATTTTTTTTGGTCATTTGATCAATTTCTAGAAATTATTTTTTTAATTCTTCTTTTTTCCTTAAACCACAATGGAATCACGCGCGTTTTCTTCATAATAATGTTTAGACTATTATCTTAAATATTATTATTCTTTGTTCTTTGTTTTAAAAATTTATTTATTTATTCATTCATTCATTTGTTCATTCATTCATTTGTTCATTCGCACATTTGTTTCATTCACAAGATTGATTTATTTTACTTATTTACTTATTTTATTTTACCTTCATTCGTTCACAAGATTTTTATTCATCATAAGATTTTTTATTCAATCACAATAATTTATTATTATTATTCATAAGATTTATTCCAATAAGGTTTTTTTTTTATGATTCATTCAATTAAAAGATTTATTCCTAATCGTTATTTTTATTTTACGCTCCTAATTTGTCTTAATTTTTTTTTATGAACAACAAAAACAAGAAAAAATAAATCACAAAAAATAAATAAAAAAAAAAGATAAACAATAACAAAAAAAAACAACACTAAATATCGTCCTATCTATTTAAATAACTTGAATAACTCTTTATGGTAAATGAAGATTTCATATAGACGTATATAACGCGATTAAATTTTTTCTATTCTTAATATGGAATTATAAATTTTATAATATTTATTTATTTATTAATTAATATATATTATTTTACAGGGTTATTATCATTATTATTATATTATTATTATAAAGAAAGCGTGTGAATATTTTTATTATTTATTATTTAATTTATAATTAGTCATAATGAATGAAATTTAAATGAATTTGCGAATTTTTAAGGGGAAGAAATGTGCAATGAAAGTAAAAATAGTGGAAGTAGCAGAAGAACAAATAAGATGAAGAAAATGTGATTGTAGATGTGGGATGATGTGTTGGTAGTAGAAGAAGAGGTAGAAGAAGAAGGAAAATGAGTTGAGGCGAAGTAGATTATTATTATAATAATAACAATAATAATAATAGGGGCTGACAATACTTAACAGAAAGGCGGTGTTCGATAAATCCTTCATAGTCAAATCAAATTAATTTTTTCTATTATTTTTATTATTATTATTATTATTTATTTTCAATTTCCAAGCTGGATCGATACAGGATAATAAAAATTTTTTATATATAAAAAAATAATTGATGTCATTTTTTTATCCCCTAATTTTTTTATTTTTCTAAATTCTAAACTGTAAATTAATAATTAATTGAAATATTATTATCTTAATTAACATTATCGTTGTCATTATAATTTGTTTTTTCAGGTATTTAAAAATGAATATCCTGGATTAAATATTATGAACTTTTGAATTTTTGATGAAAATGAAATGATTATTATATCTTGTATATTACACGAAATATAACGTAAGATATTTATAAAACGTAAGATAGATATAACATGACGAATGAATGTATAATGAAGTATAATTAGTATAATTAAAAGAATAATGAAGGTATAATATACAGTACATAATAACACCAAACCAAAAGATTAACCAAAACATATCAAAATATATATATATATGTCGGTAATACAAAATAAAACGGGAATTAAACCAGTTACCATCAAGTAAAGAAAGCAAGTAAACAATTCAAGTAAAGAAAAAAAGCAGCGGTTCAAAAAGTAGTTCAAGTAAAGTTAAAAAAAATGCAAAAGTAAAAAAAAAGTAGTAAAGATCATCGCTAAACTTTAAAATTAAAAAAGTATAAACAGTATGTAATAGGTTCGCAAAATTTTGTGTAATACCGCAGTTCAACGGTCTGCTCATAATAATATCCATAATATACCTTTAATATGCCTACAATGATATTGATTATAACCCAACCCACGAGGTAATGATGGCAATTGATGATATGCAGTAAAAAAAAAAAAACTGTATTACATCAATATAACAATATAATTAAGTTGACAAAGATTTATAATACTCCATAATTATCCATACTTCCGCAATTTTGTACATCGCGCACAGTCTAAAGCCACAACTTTTAATTCACTAACTTTAAATGAACGAAAGTATCCAATCAATTGACTTTTTTAGAAAAATTCTTCATTAAAAATGATGGATGGGATAGTTACCTTTTCATTTAGCTAGAACTTTTTTATTATTATTAAACTTTCTCTAACATGAGAATGTATATTTTTATTAAGGAGCTCACAAATTTGGTTATCATAAAGTGTCCCGAAAATTCATATGTTAGGACCAAAATTATATATGCAAATAATAAAATTCATTGAATCTAAAAAAGAAAATCAGATTTGTGTAAATAGTTATGTAATTATTTTTTCTAATTCTGATTTGTAAAATGCTTCCAAAATCTCGTAATGCTTCTTTATTATTATTATTATATATATATTATTATTATTATTGCATTGTATTTAAAAACTTTTTTGATTCATTCTTTCAAGCTTGTCACATATTCGCAAAAAAAAAAAACAATTTCAAGGTACCAAAATATCATTTGGAGATTTGTAGAAACGGTAAAAGAATATAGATCCCATGTTAATTTTCGAATTTTTAATAATAATCATGAATATTATCCAGTAAAATTTGTTCCATGTGATGAAATTTGGCCACAATATATAAAAAGTTGTGGCTTTAGACTATATGCACTATACCTAAAATGGTCCTTTATAGTTTATGGTTCTTTTTATTATTATTATTAGAATGTGATTATAATGTTAGAATATTAGAATATTAGAAGTTGAAAACACCTGAATTCTCTTCAATAAAGTTAAATTTCTAAAAATAAATGTGAATTTATTCATACTAATAAAACAAAAATAATGAATTCATTAATAAAATTATATCAACACAGACTGCGATTTAAATAGTTCTTTATTAAGAGGTGGAAGAAAGTTCTGATTCGTATATTAAGAGGTGAGGGAAGTTTGATTCAAGTTAGGAAGTGGCCATTTGAATTATTGTGAATAAAACAATAGAAAAAGGAACAATTCCATTTTGAAAAACGTTCTTTTAACAATTTTGTTTTAACTATTTGTTTTGACATATTGAAATTCTCATTCCTATAAAAATTTATAAAATTACAGCAACTTTAGATACATCTTTAAGTACAAGATTAAACCTTGCAATTTAAATATCATCCTTTGCTTGCTAAATATTTTGTGAATTACATATAAGAAATGATAGACATTAATATTTATGTGATACAATTCCATATTATATCTGTGTAAAAGAGACAACTCTCTCGCAATTCTCACAATTCTTGACAACACATTATTAACTTCATTATTTTAACTTCGTTAGAATTTTATTTTTATTATTATGATTAGAATTTTATATTAAACTTTATTAAGCTTTATTAAACTTTGTTAGAATTCATTTCAGCAATCTTAATAATCATCTTAATAATCAAACAATAATAATTACTTTAAACTTTGTTAGAATTCATTTAATAATCATCTTAATAATCAAACAATAATAATTACTTAATAATCACACATACACACATAAATACTATATATATATTTATATATGTTAGTTTATGTTTTAATGTATGGTTTTTAATGTACAGTACATTTAATATGTGAAAGAGAAAAAAAAGTTAATTTATAAAAGGTGATGCACAACAAAAATTTAATTTCGGAAAATATAATTAAAATACTTAATTTAGGAAATCTTAAATTACCATTATTATTTATTGTTTCTAAGGTTTGTCTTCTAAACTGTTCGAATTTTTTAAACTAAACAAAAGATAAAATTAGGAAATTTTCAATAAATAAAAAAAAAAAATAAATAAATAAATAAAAATAAATAATAAATAAACAACATTGATTATTATATATAGAAGAGATACACCAACTAAAACAATCAACCACAAGAAAAGACAAAGAAAATTTATGAATAAGGAAGAATAATAATAATATTAATAATAATATTTATTATTATTATTAATATTATTATTATATTACTATTATTACTATTATTACTATTATTATTATTATTATTATTATTATTATTATAATTGCATGTTATTGTTGTTGTTACCAAAACATATAGATAGACAGATATATATATATATTCTATTTTTATGAAACAGTTTTATCATTTAGCGAAAATCGACCAAGAATTCCAAGAATCACCAACCTATTTAAATGCTTACAATATTTACAGTATATCAAAATATTTACGAAGAAAAAAAAAATAATATGCAAACCGGGAGATTTATTATTTCACATTCATTATTTACCATTCAGTTATTTATTTATTTATTTACATATTTCATTATTTCACATCAATTGTTTACATTTCATTATATTTCATTATCCACATTGGTTTCTCAAGATTATTTACAAGTAACAACCAAGTAGTGGTAACAAAAAAAGTAGTAGTTGTTGTTGTTGTTGTTGTAACAATAACAAGTAATAGTAACAACAAGTAGTAACCACAGCATGCGAAATTATTAAATTAATAAAAGATTTCTTCGCTTTCAATACTTTACATATATATACAATGAAATGAAATGTGGATTGATGTATTAAAAAACTTATCAATGATCAAAAATCTTAAAATGATTAAAAGTTATTCGAAATTATGCGATGTAAGAATCATTCGTCACCAGACTTTTTTTTTTCTAAATAAAACGCATACATTATTATACATCATTATTATTAATTATATAATAATTACACACATATTTCACACATATACTGCATATATCTATATTATTATTATTATTATTATTTCTCTTTTCTCTTGATCAAAGTGGTCAAGTCAAAAAAAAACAACAATGCACGTAAAAATCACCAAATTCATCAAACTGATAAAATTGAATTAATTAATTAATTAATCAAAAAAGATATTCAAAGATATAAAACGTGAAATGTCCGCGCGTACGTTATGCGTTATGGATTATTTATTTGTTATTATTATGATTATGTTATAATCTTGTAATTAACTAGTTATTTTATTATTATTTTATTATTATTAGGTGTATTTACCTATTAGGTTTGTTATTCGTCTTTTTTTCTAAAAAAAAAATAATAATAATTAATAATAATAATAAACAGAGAAGCATGGAAGAAGGAATGTTTGAATAAAAAGAATATTAGAAGACCACCATTTCCCCCCCACATTTACTATTATTTCTTGGCTATGTCCTCCCTCCATCCATAACTAATTATACCAAATTCAATTTCACAAACTTGCTTATTTTAGTTTCATTCGTCTTTTTTTAAATAATTTTATTAATAATTTTAAAAATAAAAATAATGATAATGTCTTTTTTTTTTTTGGATTTCATAATATAATCATCATGTGACTGGAACGATTGAACTCGTTATTTTTTATTTTATTTTTTTTTAATTTATCACTTTTTTTTATTCTTTCTCTTTGAAAATCACCTGAAAATCGAAAATTGAGTTTTAATTCAATTTGAACATTAAAAAATAAAAAAAAAGGTATGTAATGATTTTTAATTAAAAGGAAATTAATGTGAATAAATTAATTTAATTAAAAAAAAAAATTACAATTAATTACCAAATTACTGACAAATTAATTATTATTATTATTTTGATTTATTATTTACTGACATAATTACTAACATAATTATAGTTTGATTATTTATTTATTTATTTATTTGACAAACACAAAGGGGTAATGAAAAAAATAATCCAATTTCTTGCCAAAATAATAATAATGATAAAAATAATGATGAAGATGATGATAAAAAAGTAATAATGATGATTGATGAAAAAATCAATAATAATAACAGGTAATAAATAAAGAGGAGTAGTAACGAATAATGAATTTTAATAAACGATTGATAAAATAGTGATGAATGATAATATTAAAATAAAATAAAAATAAAAAATAAAATGAATAATAAATTAATGAAATGAAATGAATTCAGTAAAGGAATACTTACAAAGATGATTTATTTAAATTCAGGGTTAGTTCAGGATTAATTCAGGTTTTTGATAACTCCTTGTTATAATAAATTACCAAACGTAGATAATTGTAGATGAAGGAGGTTATTTGTTTATTTCATTTTTAGATGGTGAAGAGATGATTATGACATGAGGTGAAAGATGACATAACATGAGGGAGGGGGAGGATGAGGAACTCGGAAGATAATGGAAGTTGATGGATAAAAAAAAAAAAAAAAGATGATGAAATATTTATAGTTAATCAATCAGTCGTTCAAATGAAGTAATAAATTTTCAAAATTTTTTGAATATGGAAATTATTAAAAATAAGCCATCTCTCTTTTCTAATTTCTCTTTTCTGATTTTTTTTTTTTTGGATTCCTGATTTCCAATCATTCCAATCATTCCAATGAATCAATCAATTAATCGATTAAAGAATTAATTAAATTGAATACTTTTTTTTTTTCTTTCTTGCCCATTATTCATTTTACAATATATCTTATAATATTTTTCATAATAATATTTTTCTATAATAATACTTTTATATATAATAAATATTAGTCACCTTTAATTATTGAATGTGGAAAAAAAAATCCTTGTTCTCCACAAAAACCTTAACATCACATTCATTCATTATTATGTACATTCTTAATATATCACACTGCATTTAATAATCATAACAATAACAATAATATCATTATTCTTTATTTCACGGTCCTAATAAATGTTCATGGTTCACGGGCCAACATAGTTTAAAAACTACAATTATTACAATTATTACAATTATTACAATTATTAACAATTATTAATAATTATTAACATTTATTAAAAATTTATTAACAACAATTTATTTAAATACAATTAAAATTAATACAATTATTAGAAATTGTAAGATCTAGATATGTTATAATTAATTAATTCAAATATAATTAAATTAAATGATTAAATTGATTAAAAAAAAATATGATTAAAATTGAATATATGCAAGTATGTAAAATACGTTGAGAAGTGAAGACACAAGAAAATAACAATTGTTATTATGTATTACCAATTGTTTTTTTTTGTTGTTGTCGATACATAGCATTATAGAGATTGTTCAAAAAATACTTTATTACCTTTTAGAGTATATTCTATAATATGCCATAATATGCAATCATGTACTATAATTTTGATATAACATATTATTTTATATTAATTAACATTTTTAATTAACTAAATTTTTTAATTATACTTATATATATCACACAAAAAACTATCATTACACTCATTATACTTTTCCTAATACTTTCTATAATTTCCATATTTTTACAATAAAATTCAATTAAAAATTAAAAATAAAAAATAAAAATTATAAAATTTTTTTAATTTATTTTTTATGCATATTCGGTAAATATATCACAACAATATATTAATTTTAACGTTTATTTATTATTTATAAATAAAGACGACATGATTTTCATTGTTTTCGATAAAGACAATGTGAAGTAAATATTCAACATCTCTCTTCTTATTTTACATTATTATTATTCTCTATCTCACTCACTCACTCACTTCAAACTTCACTTCATTTATTCACTCATTAATTTACTCATTCACTCACTCAATCTCGCACGCATCAATTTCCTCTTATTATTTATTATTATTATTATCCAATCATATATATTTTTATTACATATTCATATATTCATTTATTTCCCATTTATCATCTCGCCAAAAATTATATAAAGAGTGCGTTTTCAATCTGGTGAATAAACATGAATAACAAGAATAACAAGAATAACAAGAACAAGAATAACAATAGAATATTATCCTCATTATTATTATCAAACATAATTATTAGCAAAGCAAATTACCAAAAATCTAATTTTTTATAATTTTTATTATTTATATTATTTATAACCTTTCCGTAACGATAAAAATAAATAAATAAAATAAAATATTATCTAATTATTTCTTTTTTTGACAATATTTTCGTCATCAAAGTTTTAAAAAAAAATATATATATATTACCATTAAAATTAAAAATTATTAAAAATAAATTATTAATCATTTTTTGTTGCGGAATCTTGACGTCTCCAGCCACACACTACACAATTTCTATACACAATATATTCATAATATATTCAAACAATAATATTTTATATTGTACTTCAAATTGATGATGATTAAAAAAGAATAACAAAATAATTTATCTGATTTTGTATGAAACCCCTGCAAAAAGATAGATTTTCCCATTATTATTTAATTACATCACAGTCACCTTTTTATAATACTCCTAATATAAAATTATAATAATATAAATTAAAAATTCTATTATTTGTATTATTTGCTATTTCAAAGTCGATTGAAATCCTATTATAACTTACTATAATCTACAACAAGCTATTATAGTTATTATGGTCTATTATAGTCTATAATTATCTATTATAACCTATTATAACCAACATTACAATCGGTACCTTATTTATCTTATTTAAATATTAATTTTTTTATTATACCCGCCAAAATATATATATATATATATATAAAATAAACTAAATTAAAAAACAATATATTAAAGCTTTATCAGCATAAATTTCATTGTTACCAAATTTTTTTTTTTTTTATTATAAAAAGGGAGAACTAAAAAACCTCACTTCCTTTGCTTTTAAAAATTATTTGTCAGTTCATTTTTTTTTTTGAATAATTTATTGAATAATTAAATTAAAATATAAAAAATTAATTTTGATCCACAACAATTTACACTACTATTTTGCTTACACACTATAAACTTATTATACTTATTATACAACAAACAATTTATACACAATTTTCTCATTCTCAATTTTTGTTGTGAAATTTGTAGTTACTCCGCTTCACCTAAACAATTCCATTATTAAAAAAAAACCCCCCTTATTATAAATGGTATAAATAATATTATATTAAAATATAATTTTATAATACAATAATAATAATAATAATAAAAAAAAACCATTTTAACCTTTTAAGACTATCCCCTTCTTTTCATTATATAAATAGATCTTCGAAAGTCTCCGTAACCATTCATAAAATAAAAGTGACGTTTTATTATAATACTTTAAATCAACAGACTTCCACAAAAAAAATTTTTTCTATAAAAGCATCATCTCTCCTATTTTTTTTTATTTTTTTTTTATCCAAAAATAAAACTTTATAAATTTTCCTTTTTTTACTTAATGACTAAACCTTGCGTTTTATTTAACAAACTCAACGAATATCAGCTTTACAATACAACGACGACAATTTCTCAAGACCATCTTATTAATCATTCTTTCTCTCGTAATCATCATCATTACTTAAATCCTAATCCTAATAATAATAATAATAATAACAATAATAACTACCATTATAATAACAACAACAACAATTATAATAACAACAATTATAATAATCTTCAATCAACAACAACAACAACAACAGCAACAGTAACAGCAGCAACAACAACCAAAACAACAACATCAAAAACACCAACATCATCAATGACTCTAACTTCGCGTGTTCCCAAACGTCGCAGAAATCGGGATACCCCTCCCCGGCCATTAAATTCATTCATGATATATCGAAGGGAATATCAAAAGAAAATTAAAGAACAAAATCCTAACATCCTTTTATCGGAATTGTCTCGTATCTCTAAGTCAGCAGCTGATAAATGGGCTCATGAACCTCAAAACATCAAACAACTTTATGCGGAAAAGGCACGAGCAGAAAAAGAACAACATATGAAATTATATCCGAATTACGTTTATTGTCCGAGACGGCCGACGAAGACCAAACCAAGGAAGAAATCAACGGAAGGTGTAAATGGTGTAGTAAATGGTGTAGTGAATAATGGAGATGGTTCATCAGAAAAAATGTCGGTTAGCTTTTTATTAAATGATGATAATAATAATAATAATAATAATAATAACAACAATAATCATTATTATTATTATAACAACAACAATAATAATAATAGTTTATCACCATCATTATCATCTTCATCATCATCATCATCATCATCACCATCGTTTCGACAATATAGTCATCATTTTCCATCATTACCTTCATCATCAAACATGAAATAGTTTCCCTTCCTCGACCTTTATGAATTTTGATATCGTAATGATTTAAAAATGTTCAATAATTTTTTTTCATGGATATTTTTTTTTAATAATTGTACAGAAATCGTAAAAAAAAAAAAAAAAAAATACAAAAAAATTCAATTATTTTCTTCTCGCATCTTTTTTTTTTCTTCTTTTGTTTTTTTCCCTAATTCTCATTCTCATTCTCTTTGGTAATTTGTGATTAAAGAGAAATTTGTCCACATTCACGCACACAAAAATATACACTTTTGTATATTACAAAAAAAAAAAAAAAAAAAAAAAAAAACAAAAAAATGGGATAACAACAACATCATCAACAACAACAAATAATAATAATAATAATAGTTAATAGTACATATTAATATCGAACGTAGTTTATTTTCAAATACCATTGAGAAAATGTGTATCTTGTCGTTTTCTTTTTATTTTTCTTTTTGTAAAAATTTTTTTTTCATTTCTGATTTTTTCTTCATTTTAATCGACATTATATTATTCCATCACTTTGACATATTCATATTCTTTTTTTTCAATCGCGACAAACAACAACAACAACAATTCCAAATGACAAATTCAATAATTAATTCAATTCCAAACATTTTATAATTTTAATAATTCGAAAAAAATTTGTTAGTAAAAAAACCCAAACAACATGCAAATATATTATATATATATATATATGTTACAACAAGCAAAGATTATTTTTTCAATTAATGATAATTTGTTTTCGAAAAACCAATTATTCATTTACATATTTCACATTATTATTATTATACATTTTAAATATTTTCTTGCTTTACGTTCTTCTCTCTTTATTCATTTTGTCATTTTGTACAGCTTTTTTTTTTTTCTTTGATTTTCATTTCATTTCATTTATTTTTTTATATTTTTTTTGTAAGTAGTTTTTTTTCACCATTTTTATTCTTTTTATTTTCTTTTTTTCTTATAGCATCATCATAACCAAATCACACAATTTTTTTCTATATGGACAAAAACTTCTCTTTAATAATAATTATATTATATAAGTCTTTTTATTAGTCATAATAATTATTGGAAAAAAAAAAGGATTATTATTATTATAATACAACATTTAAAAAATGGCTTTTTTTTATTAACTAATAAAAAAAAAAAACGTTTTAAAAAACAGATTATTATTATTATCAATTATCAATTGTCATTGTCACTTGTAACTTGTGTTTAATTGCATTCTATCATCTCTCTGTCATATTCTCTATTTGTGTTTAATTGCATTCTGTCATCTCTCTGCCTCTATTTCTATTCTGCTCTATTCTGAACGATTAAAATGAAAAAGGTTTATTCTTTAAAGAGATCAAATTAAAGGTCCGTGATTTATTGTTGTTTCAACAGGTTAAAAAATATTTATTCATTTGGAATCGAACAATATGATTATGTTTGTTTCTTTTTTCTTTTGCATATAATTTGAATAAAGATAACGAAATCGATAAAAGATTTTTTGAAATTTTGCCAAAAAAAAAAAAATAATAATAATAATAAAGGTCCCATGAAAAAATAATAATAATAAAGATCTTTGATTATTATGATTGATTCAATTGGGACTTTTTTTTTTTTTGAGAACAATGCGTATTTACAATAAAGAGACCAACCTTATTTTTTTTTTTTTTCTGGTTTTTTTTTTTTTCTTGATTTTTTTTTTGTCTTTTTTTTTGAGTCTAAAGGAAATTTTTTTCTTTTTGGTTTGATTGATGTGCAAAAGAGAACAATATCAGATATTAAAATAAATAAAATAATAAACATATAATATAATATAAACAGGAATGTTTTTGTTGTTGTTTATGTAAACAAAAAAAATTTTTATAATAATCTTTTTTTTTTAATATTGACATCAGGATATTCAAGATATTCATAATACAGGATATTCATAATGTTCATTATGTTTCTCATAGTTAATAATAATAAATTATGAATATCTTATGCGAGAACATATTATTGAACGTATTAATGACATATTAATGAGATTAAGTATTCATAATAAACGAATCATTCCTTTTGCGAATAAAGTTCATTTTCAAGTGATTTATTAAAAAGATTTATTAAAAAAGATTTATTAATTATTATTATTATTATTATTAAGATTTAAATACAAAATAAAACATCCATTTTAAAATATTTATTATTATTATTATCATTATTTCAAAATGTGATGAAAAAAATTCCGGGAAAATGTTTTTTACGAAACATATTATTATTATTATATAATTTAACTTATAATTTCACATATATATTGAGCGCATGTGAATATCTATTATAGCATACATTTATGGATAAAAGTATTAATATGTTATATATGTTATATATATATATATATATATATATATACTTTATTTTACATATAATAGATATATATATTCAAAAATAAATAATCTTAAAACTTTATCTTTGGCTTTTGAAACATTATAAACTTTTAACATTGTATTATTTTAAAAAAAAAAAAAAATATCCTTCATTGATGTACCTTTATTGATGTTCCTTTATTGGGATGAATGGACATACATATGCCAAGCAAGAGTTAGTAAAAAGTTAATTAAATTATTATGCAATTGTTTATTTATTTATTTATTTTTTTTTAGATTTACAAAATTATTGATACAATTAAAAATCTAAAACTGTATCAGAATCATCAAAAAAAAAAAATAATAATAATAGTAATTTGTTTTAACTAGAATTAGATTATACAATAATAATTAAATTTAATTAATAATTTAATAATTTTTAATATCATTTCAATTTAAGCAATTACATTCTAAAAGAGCTACAACAATTTGCTAAAAGTAAATTTCTTTATTTGAAATGAATAGAAGAATTTTAATAATCTTTTTTCGAATATACAAAAAAAAAATGTTTGCTTTGTCCAAAATTAGAATTAGGTTCGTGTATCAGAATGGCTATTAACTATATTGATACTATATTGTTATGTTATTATAAAAACAAATAATAATATAATAATAATAATAAATAATAATAATAATAATAATAATAATAATAACATTTAACTTATTTGAAACTCTAACATGCACTCCTAATATTTTGTATTTGTAATATTTGTAAATTATTGGAGATGCGCGTTGTTGTTTTTCGGTAAACATCATAAATAATAATAATAATAAATAAATATAATTAAACATTTTAATCTTAAAAAGAATAATTTAATTAAAGAAGGTAATAATAATAATGTACAATAATAATACAAAATCGATGATAAGATTTTACCAGGATTCTCTTTAGAGATTTGTTTCATCTTTTACATCTTTTTACACCCCGAATGTCAAAATATTTTCATGCAATTAAGACTTTACATAAATAATTTATTTACCTTTTTTCCCCGAGAATGCATTAAAGTTTTCGTGATTTTTAATTATGATTATTTTGTATTATTTGCAGTTATAATTTGTAGTAGTTTATAATTTGTAATAGTTTATAATTTGTAGTAGTTTATAATTTTTATTATTATTATTTTTTATTATTCTTATTCTTTTTTTTTTATTATTCTTTTATTAAATTATTATTCTTCTTTTTTATTATTATTTTATTATTATTAATTTATTTTCGTTTAAATTTAATTCTTATTTATTTTATTTACTCACTTTATCCTACTTTATAATAAAAATAACAATGATTAAAATTGATATGGATATTCCGAATTTTTAATTTTTATTATTTTTAATTTTTAATATTTTTAATTTTTATATTTTTAATTTTTAATATTTTTAATTAAATTAAGAAAAATAAATAAAATAAAAAAAAATATGAAAGAATTGTTTTTACTTTCTATACATTTTTATTTACAAAACATCCTAATCCTCCTGCATTTCTTTCTATGATTAATATTCATGAAACATTATCGTACGTGTTGGTTAAATTTTTTTCGTTTCTGTAAAAATTTTTATAACCTTCCATTTTTAATGTCTGTTTGATATTTTTATTGGTAATCTTTATTTTTAAAACTTTATTTGATTTGTGACATTAAACATTTATTATTATTTTATCTTTTCAAGTAAAAAGATGCCGATAGAATAACTAAAAGGAAAAGATAATGATAATGAGTTAATTGGTCAAATCAATATGATCACGTGCATATGGATTACGATAACATAATGTATGGTGCATATAATATGCCTTCACTTTACGAATAGTTTTTCAACAAGCATTCGAGAATTTCTAAAAGTATCCTGCCCGAATATTCTTATCTAATCTTATTCATTTCATTTTATTTTTATTTCATTTTATTTTTTTATTTATTTTTTAATTTAAAATTTAAAAATTTCATTATCATCTGCCTGTTAAATTAATTTTAATTTTTCATTTGAAAATTTTTTTTTTTTTAATTTTCACAATGTCATCATAAGAAAATTACAATCAAAACGTTGTATCACAAAGATCATCCAAGGAATCCCTGCTATTTTTGATTGTCGATTTCATTAGTATTAATTACTTTAATTCAAAGAAAACTTACTTTCTTAGGAATAATGAAATCGATATCATTTTTTTTTTTTTAAAAAAAAAAAAGTAAATTAAAAATTTTAAAGTTGGCGTGTGAAATCATCATGATCTAATAAACGATAATGATAACAATAATGAGAACAATAACAAAAATAAACAACAATAAACAATAATAATATCCAATACGAACTAATAATAATTATAACTGTGATAATAATAACGATAGTTAATCTATGATAATGAGAATGATTAGAATTATTAGATAATTCAAGCATCATTATTTATTGTTGTAATAGAATTGTCATTGTTCATGGTTAAAACATTATCATTTAATTAAAATTAATAATATACATTAATATTATTAAAAAAGTTCGATAGCTCGGAACTGCTACTACTAAAAAATTTTTTTTTTTCCGATGAAATAATGATGATGATGATAATTAAATTTTAATTAAATTTTAATTAATTTTTAATTGTTTTTTTTTGTGCGTAGTAAATAATAAATATTTAGTAAAAAAATAAGTTATTTAGGAAAAATTTTTTTCCAAGAAATCCATACGGCAATTTCCACATTTTCCGAGTGTCCATTGTGCATATATTATTCATGAGTTTATCGCGTGGCTTTTTTTTATTATTATTATTTTTTTTATGCCTTCTTTACCAGATTTACATATTCACATGTGGAAGTTGATCCTTCCTAAATCAAGGACAATGATTCGCTTTACTGGGAAAGATATTTATAGATTTTTTTTTTCATGATAATGGATGATAATGGATGATGATATAATAGATGATAATAGGTGATAATGGGGTGAGAAATTAAAAAATAAATAATCTAAATGAGGAAATAAAGAAAAAAAAAGCTGATCATCGGATAACCAAGAAAAGAACAATGTCAATTGATAATTTGTCGATCATCTGACACCTTACTTTTTACATGCAGTTTTTACATCAAACGTGCTATTATCTTTTTTTTATTATTTGATGAAATATTTCTTAAAGCAATATTTTTATCAGTGTCTCATGGAATCCATGCTTGCAGTAAGCAGTTTAAGTGGTCATGATGGTATTGGCGGTTCTTATTTTTTTTTCATAGAAAAAAATAATTTTTTTTTTTTTTTGTTAATAACAATTAATAATTAATTAATTCATTATTTGGGAAAACAAAAAGCAAGCCTCAGTTTTTTCTTTCTTTTTCTATTGTAAATTCTTTTTGAGAATTATTTTACATGCACCGCCACAAACATATTTGCAACGTATTATTTCATATTTTCTAAAGAAAGTCATTCCGATCTACAATTTGTGATTCCTCAATTGTTTTTTATTTGATATTGTTTCTGTTTTTGTTGTATAATTAAAAATGGTATTTTTTAAATTGATAAGAAAAAAATTTTTTTTTTTTAAAACCTTTAAAACAATAGATGCACCTTCATCTCATGACGATATTTCATTATAATTTCCCTAAAACAATTAAACAATCAATTTAACAATCGATTTTTTCAGACGTCACTCTTCTCTTTCAAAATAATCACTCCTTATTTTTCCAATTAACTCAATTGATAATCCAAAATAAATAAATAAATTGAGTTATTAATATGAATTTCAAAAAGAGTGAAAAACACAGAGATGTCAGTAAATAAAGAATCGATATAATTAACTATTGTTCTTTTGCATTCTTTGATTTTCACCTAAATTTAGAAGTAATCCGTTCAATTAAAAAATTCAATTGTAAATAAAATAAAAAATAAATTTCTTCCTTGTTTTTTTTTATAAAAGTTCCCGTTCCAAATTTTTCTTCCGATTATGTTTTTACCCATTCATTCATTTATTTATTTATGGTTAGCTGAAATCACAATTATATAATAATCATTTTTGGTTCAAGTGAAGCATACAACGTCTCATGGAAAGAAACAATATCACGAACCAAAGGATATTAATATTATCCAGGATTTCATAAAATATGTATATAGATGAAAATGTGAATTTCATTGTATTTGCTTTTTTTGATAAAAAGTTCATGTAAACATGCAGCGTTTCACTTTTACATCGGTTTTTAAAAAATTTGTGATAAAAGTTTTCTCTAAAAACATTTTTCTTAGTCGCTATCACATTTAATCACTCATTTCGATAATAATATGTGAATCTTTATTCTTTTATTCTTTTATTCTTTTATTCAGGGGGTGGAAGATAAATTTAATTTTTAGTATTTGCTTAGTTCACCATGTGACTCTCTTCCACTAAAGAAAAGAATATAGTTAATATAGTTAATTAAAGTTATAAGATATTAAAGATAATGTGACTATTATTTTTTTTTATTATTTTCAAAATTTTTTACTAATACAACAAAAATTATTGTTATTTTCTTCTTTAATATAAATTTACTTTTTTTATAATATAAGATAATTAAGTCGATATAAAGATAATTTAAAATTTAAATAAATTTATTTAGTCTCGGTATCTAATATTATTTTTATTCCCATACTTGCAAGTTCTGTTGCAAGATATTTAAATGCAAAGGGGATTTTGATTAAAGTGATCCATTTCGCAGTATTACAAATATCACATTGAATATGATGTTTCTTGTATGTTCGATTGGAATCAATTTTATGATGTGTTTTTAATGATAATGATGTAAAAATAGATCCACACTCGCGGCATAGATGACACTGAATAAAAAAAAAATTTTTAAATTTAAATTTATTAATTTATTAATTTATTAATTAATTAATTAATACGTAATGAATAACATTTAATATAAATATTTTATACCTGTGAAAAGTCGGAACAATTCATCAATCGATCTTGGAGACAAAAGCTCATTCCATGAGCTAACAAAGAATCTCGTTCCATTTCACCAAATCTAATTCCACCGTTCCTTTTACGACCTCCAATAGGTTGCATGGTTAAATTATGTACAGGCCCAGTTGATCGGACTTGCCATTTATCTGAAACCATATGACGAAGACGTTGATAATATACAACTCCAATATAAATATCCGCTTGAAATTCCTCACCAGTGGTTCCACTATACATTGGTTCATTTCCATGATAATTGAATCCAGAACGTAAAAGTTGTTCCCCAAAATAATCAATTGCTGTAGATTCTTCATTATACTTAAACGGTGTACAATCTTGTGCGACTCCAAATAATGCTCCACATTTTCCTGCCATACTTTCTACAAACATACCAATGGTCATACGTGAAGGAAACGCGTGTGGATTTATAATAATATCAGGTTGCATTCCACTTTCTGTAAATGGTAAATCTACTTGTGGCCATAAACGAGATAATACTCCTTTTTGTCCATGCCTTGAAGAAAATTTGTCACCTATTACTGGTGGTCTAGGAATTCTTAGTTTAATATGTACCTTTTGAACCTCATCCTTTCCTAAATCATCACCAAGTAATCGAACCTGATCAACGTAGGCATCTTCTGATCCACCATATATTTTTATTTTCGTAACTCCTTTAATTCTATCAACATATGCACATAGAGGATCCCCCGATGTTAGCCTAACACCTATGAACGGTAAACCATCATTGTCAAGTTTTTCACGCCAAGAAGGTGGAGCATCATCTTCAAGACCAAACTGATGGTTAATAGGATCTCCAGATGCGCGAAATTCCCCAAGATCTATTATTTCTGATTTATAAATGGTGCCATATCCAAATCCTCTTTCATGAGATGCTTTATTTATAATGAGAGCATCCTCCATATCATAACCTATGAATTCAACCAATCATTTTTAATTGATCAAGCAAATATAAACATGCGATTTAAATTCCACAAATTTTACCAAAAAAAAAAAAAAAATTGACATACCTGTATATGAAATTACGGCCACGATGGCATTGGTACCATTAGGAAATCCATCTAAACCAAGAGTATTATGAAGTTCTGGTCTCACTATGGGAGTTTGACCAGTTTGTAAATGATATAATTTATTATCCGTTCTATACATTAATGCTGTCGACGGTGTTCCCATAGTTTGTTTGGCCATCTAATATTAAAAAGAAAGATTAAATATAAACTAAATATATATTGGAAAAAAATATAGTAAATGTTGAGAATTCATAAAGCAACTTCAAATTCTTACTTGACATTGATACATATTTCTTGGACTTTGATTGTAATCAGAGAATGGTGTCAAATTCGCAAGGATGCTTAAAATGTTGGTCGGAGAATACTCTTGATGAGTTGTCACACCTTCAACAATATCTTCTGGCAAACATGCAATGTTCATATAAACCTGTTCAAAGGAACCAACCATATCAGTCTTTCCATTAGCTAGATATTTGACAGGTCTCATCATACGCGCGGAAGTTGAAAAAATGTAAATTCCAGGGTATTGACCTCCATTTGATGGAGGAACATAACCAATTTCAATATCAATTGGTATCTAATTGAATTAAAAAATATTTAGTCGATTTCAAATTAATATTATAAAATATATATACATATATATATTATTAAATATTTTTAAAAATTTTGATAATACCTTTTCTTCGATTTTTATTAATCGTAGCTTATCAGTAATTGGTTTTGCATTTTTATGAGAACACCAACCCACTATTTTCCCATCTAATTGAACACACATTTGATTCTTCTCGGTTCGATGACCACTTATTAATGGTCTAATTGTCATTCCAAATTCCGATAGAAACATTGGAATTCTATCAGCATTAAGTTTTGATGTAATAATCCGACACGAATATGAGAGATGATTTAATAATCCACAAGGTGTTCCGTCCGGAGTATGCACTGGACATATGAAGCCTAATAATAAAACAAAAGTAATAATCAAATATTATTTATTAAATATTTGAAATTTTAAAAGTCTATAAATGTAATTTTTTATACCCCAAGATTCTGGCAATAATTTTCGTACTGTTGTTGTTTTTAATTCAGCAAAAAATGAACCTCGATGAACACAACGAAAATGAGAAATGAATCGAAAGAAATTAATTTTTTCTGCTACAATAGTATATCCTGAAGTCTAATAAAGTGTGAATATTAAATGGAATATATACAAAAAAAAAAAATCTATCTTATTTATAATTAATTTTACCTGCATCAAATCCAATCCAGTATTTGAAACTAGATTTCCTGTTGCCAGAAAATATGCCAACTTTCTACCAATATCTGATGACGGTTTATTAAATATGGTCGAAAGATATTTTTCTAAATTTAAAATTAATCAAATTAATTAGTAAAGTGATAATAATAAAATAAAAATAAAAATTTTACTTACTGTTATTAAAATCAACATTTTTTTTTGAATTTACATCTGCAATAACTAAAGCCCGAATACCATTCAAGTAATCCATAAGCTTTTCTTTGACGATCATACCATAAAGATTACCACTCAAAAGGATTTCCTGATTTTGAGTGGAATCCGGATTGTCCGGACAACAATCTCCAGCAACGAGTGAATATAATTTTCGAATCATGTAACTTTTTAGAATAATAAATTAACGAATAATTAGTCATGTCATATTACAAATTTATATCACTAACCATCCATCCATCCAATCCATTAAATAATATTAAAAAATAATTTGTTTACATTAAAAGATTAAATTTATCTTGATTATTATTAAGATGAACTAATAAAACTTTTTTAAGTATATATTCTCCAACCTGTTGATTAGAATAATGAGATGGAAGACTAAAGATGATACGAAATTTTTCGCCCAATAGAGATAAGCATTGTTCTCTAGATTGTATATTATACGATTTAAATTCCTGAAGCATGAGTTCCACTCGATCCGAAAAAAATGTATTTTCAAAATCACCTAACATCAACATTTCAAAAATTCCCTTGTCATTTGTTTCAACCAAAGACTAGTGTTGTAAAAAAAAATATGAAATGAAATGTTAAAAGTCAAGAATTCTTCATATCTAAAAACGAACGTAGTAAAATATTAACTAATGATTTACCTTTAGAAATAATATCACAGGAACAAAATATTCTTGTTTACGCCAAACAAATCTTAGCATACAATTTCCATCTTTCAAATAATGCAAAGTATTTGTCATAGTTGTCTGATCGAGTCTAGCACAACGAATTGACACACCATATTCGGTATATGATTTCCCTCGATTTGCAAAAGATGGTCTGACAAGTGCCATTACAAAATTTCGTCTCTGTACTATTAAATGACGAATGATCTTCTCGATTCCATTAATAATGAAATATCCTCCCATTTCTTCTGATTCTTCATGATGTTCAATCAATTGTTTTGAATAGAAAGATTGTAAATTACAACGATTGGACTAAAATCACGAAAAAAAATTGTTACATTTCTTAAAGAAAAGATCTAGAGATAATTCAAATAACATCAGTATTATCAAAAATAATAATAGTAACATACTTTTATCATAATTGGACACATCCCCACATTCTTGTTTTCTATATTCACCTTGCCATTATTTACTTGCCAGCAAAATTTTATACTCATTTTTCCAGCATATGTTTTAAATCTCTCTCGACACTAATATGATTTTCAATTTAGACTTGTTAATATTCCAAAAAAAAAAAATCTCATTGATTACTAATTAATTATCAAACAATCGTACCTCCGAAGGGAATATTTGAAATGATTTTGCTGCACGAACATTTTCAGACAGCAGAGGCTTGCCAATTAATATATCTTCAACCCAAACTTTTTTTAAAAAAAATAAATAAATAAATAAATAAAAATTGTCAATTTTTTTAAAAAATAAAAATTAAAAAAAAAATAATTTAAATAAAATACCTTTTAAAATATTTCCTTTTGTAGGACTAATAAAAGGAGCATCGGATATTTCTATTACTCCAATGTCATCAATAGCGTAATGTAATATTCCTTTGGTAGGAGGTTCTAATAAGGAATTGAAAGAATCAATGAATGGCTTAACAAGTTTTTGTAATTCCGGAACTCCGAATCTTTTGGGACTTGGGTGAAGAAATAACTTTTCTCGTTCGCAGGTATGAAAAGTGGAAGGCATGATTGTTAAAAAGCTTTGAATAATAATCTGATAATCTAAGATGAGAGTTTCGTTTATAAGAATAAAAATGCGAGATCATCGTACTACGCTACACATAAAGTAGTGGTCCGATCCAATTTCTAAAAGTCAATTTGGATCTCTGGATAATAAATCTGAATCATCTGGATATAAAGGATGGGACTAAATCCCAAAACCTTTTGGAATTATATTGTGGTCTTAAACCCTTTGTCCAAATCTTCTAAACTATCCTAAACCTCCTAAACTCCTAAACCTCCTAAAACTGAAATGTGTTTAATACCAATTTACAGATTGGTATCAAAGGTTTATTAAGCAAGAATTTATATTCAAAGAATATAAATTAATAAAGAAATCACAAATTTTAAATATAAATGTAAGTTTATTATAAGTAAGTCAATAATCCTATTACTAAAGATTGTTTACTAACTATTGAAATTATACATTTCGTCAAAAGTGAAAAGCCTTTGACTCAATTCTTGAAATTTTAATTACATCAATTTTTCATATGATTCAATTCCAATTTTTCATAATTTTAATACAATTTGGCCATTTGATTTTCAATAATTTTTAATACAAATCATCTAAAAATCAAATTTGTCTTTTTTTTTATAAATTAATTTTCCAATTTTTAAATTAACCAAGTCAATTTTATTTGATTTGAACATATTATAATCAATTTGAAAGAATTTGTTATAGTAATTTTTTGATAATTTATAATTGGCTTTCATGATTTTAAGACAATTTGTAATTAGCCTTCACAATTTTGAGATAATTTATAAGTAATATAAGATAATATTAAGGACAGAACTTCACTTGTTTTTTTTTATCCTTATATCAATTCTTTAAGAAATTTAATATACTGTATTTTAAAATACACAACAGTTGATCTTTTTATTAATTGAAGGTACCAGTCCATTTTTATAAATGAACAAATTATTTGTTCTTATAACATAATTAAATATTATTATTCCTTCAGTAAAAGGTGTTAATTTACTATCACTGGTCAAAAATTTATAAATACCACATTTATTAGATACCTGATAGGTATAAGAGTATACGTGTTGCCCAAATCCCAAATTACTAGTATTTGGGATTTGGGATTTGGGATTTCGACAAAAAATACTGATCATAATTTGAGATTTGGGATTTGGGATTTTGGCATTTGGGATTTTGGCATTTGGATTTTGAATTTGGGTGGCAGG
>CAJVPK010000251.1:0-45828 GCA_910592015.1 Diversispora eburnea | reverse complement strand
TGCAAATCTACATCTATAGTTAAAATTTTGTAATTTTAGCAAATAATAATAAAGAAATTTGCATTATTAAAAAAAGTCTGTGAATTGTTAAGTTTATGAGTCTAATATAAGGCTCACGAGCCTACTATGAGACTCGAGCTGAGCTGAGCCTAAGACTTTTGGGCTCAGCTCAGCCTAAGATTTATGAGGCTCGGCTTGGCTTGGCCTATGAGGAGCTTTAGTAATAGCTTCTATATAATTGTAATTTAATTTCAGTAAAAAGTTAGTCAGACTCAAAGTTTTCAGAAGGTGAATCTTCATCTGAGGTTCCTGTGGTAGATTGGTTATCTTCTGAATTATTATTATTATCACCAAATATATATGTCCCCAAAATTAAAAATCCAAAACCTGATCTCAATTAATTTAAAATAATTCTGAAATTGAATTCTGAAATTCAAAATTAAATTCAAAATTATTATAAAAGCCAAAAATATTTATGGGTTGAAATTATTACGGAAAACAAAATTTAATAAAATACTAGTCAAAATTAACATTTCAGTGGGAAACGGAATAATAGTGTAATCTCAAAATTATCACAGGAGACAAAATTTAGTATAACTCCAGTTGAAATTAACATTTCAATGGGGAACAAAATAGTTGTGAAATCCCAAAATTATAGATTTATAGATTTTTTTTTCTAAAAATTTTTTTTTTTAAAAAATAAAGCTTAGGGATTGTACAAGCGATCGCAAAATGGTACAGGCAATTGTGAAATGGTTTGAGTAAGCTTTTTCTTTTTTTATTATTTTTTTAATAAAATAATTCATTTATCTTTCTACCTCTTAATTTACCTTTTTACCTCTCTTTAACTTACCTTTCTACCTCTTCTTAACTTACATTTTCTCGTAATTATGTTTTTGGATTTGTAAAATGACTTAGGTAAGTTTTTTATTTCTTTTTTTTTATTATTTTTTTAATAAATATATTTACTACTTTTTTTACCTCTTCTTAACTTATCTTTCCTCTGAATTGTGCTCTTGGGCTCACAAAATAGCACAGGTGATCGTGAAATGATATGAGTAAGCTTTTTCTTACTTTATTATTATTATTTTTTAATAAAATAAATTCACTTACCTTTCTACCTCTTAACTTACCTTTCTATCTCTTTTTAACTTACCTTTTTACCTCTTCTTAACTCTGAATTGTACTCTTGGGCTTGCAAAATGGTACAGGCGATCGCAAAACAGCATGAGTAAGCTTTTTCTTTTTTTATTATTATTATTTTTTTAATAAAATAAATTCACTTACTTTTTTACCTCTTAATTACCTTTCTATCTCTTTTTAACTTACCTTTCTACCTCTTCTTAACTTACCTTTCCTCTGAATTATACTCTTGGACTCATAAAATGGCACAGGTAATTGTGAAATGACATGAGGAAGCTTTTTCTTTCTTTATTATTATTATTTTTTTTAATAAAATAAATTCACTTACCTTTCTACCTTTTAGCTTACCTTTCTATCTCTTCTTAACTTATTTTTCTACCTCTTCTTAACTTACTTTTCTTTGGAATTGTGCTCTTGAACTCGTGAAATGGTGCAGATGATCACGAAATAATGTCAATAGATTTTTTCTTTCTTATTATTATTATTATTTTTTAATAAATATATTTACTTAACTTTCTACCTTTTCTTTACTTACCTTTCTTCAGAATCATGCTCTTAAGCTTATGAAATAGTATAGATACTTACCCTTGCTTTGGAATTGTAATTGTAAACTTTAGTATATATTAATATTATTTTTTTTAAAAAAAAAACAGATTTTTTAATAAAAATTTTTAAAAATTTATATAACTTTTGAAAAAGTATATTTCAAAAATTTTTTCTAATAATTTTTATTTTAATTTTAATTTTGACTTTTATTTTAATTTCAACTTTTATTTTTAATTTCAACTACATTTTAATTTTGACTTTTATTTTTAATTTCAACTCCCATTTTTAATTTCAACTTTTATTTTAATTTTGACTTCTATTTTAATTTTGAAATATCAAAATTTTAAATGGTATTTTGAGGTCAATTTCAGGATATTTATATTTTTCCAAAATAATTTTGCATGCAAATATACTACCAAAATTAAGAATCTAACATATGCTAGTAATATATTATTTTGTGAATTACTGTGCATACAAAAAAATATTATTGTGTAATGGAATGGTAAAATTAATATATTAAAGGGTGGATTTTATTCAGCTGGTTCTGAATAACAAAAATTTGGATTGGGTTGAATTTTAAAACAATATCAAGATAACAGAAGGGTTGAATTGGGTAAAGGTTTAATGTCCACTGCTACCAAGTGTAATGAATCTACTAATTTATTAATTTATAAACAAGAAAATAAATAACAATAACTATTTATTAATCACGGGAATAATATCAGCAAATATTATTTCAACAAAAATAGATTGTAATTAATTAATTGACTAGAACTTGTTTGTCTCTTTATTATTCATATATTATTTATATAAAAATATATAATTATTGTTACATAATATAAATATATAATAAATAATATCTTAGGTCTTACAAGACAAATCTGTATGGTTGCATATGATAAAATATATGAAAGAAAATATAAATAAATAAAGATAAATGATTAATACATAGGATTAACTATATTGTAAATATATTGTATATCAAAGCTAATTACATATGCTATCATTCACTATCAAAATAGAAAATCAAAAGTAAAAATAATAAAATAGAAAAATAAAATAAAACAAAATAAAATAAAAATAGGGAAGTATTGTTAACTCTATACTTATATACAAAATTATTTTGAAGCCCTGAAATTGTAATTTCAGAAAAAAAAGTTAAAATAGTTTTTCATAGAAGACAAAATTATTTTACTTAAAACCTGAAATTTTTTAATCACAAGATTTATTCTTTGATTAAAAATACATATAACTGGATACTTTTTTACTTCATTATATAAAATAGATTCCGCATAAATTTCAAAAATATAAAAACAATTTTGAAAACATGTATAGTCAACTCGTTAACTACAAAAACTACAATATAGTCAAAATTGTTATAAAGACAAAAAAATATGTTAGCTCAAGTGAAAAATCTGAAAGTTCTTTGAGTAAGGATAAAAAATCTCATAAAAAAGAAAGAAAAAAGAAGAAAAAGAAAGTTCTAGTGATGAAGAACTAGATAAATTAATTAAATATTCAAAAAATTACAAATTAATTTAATACAATAAGTAGAAGGTATTGCACAAAGAGTTGACACAAAAAGTTGAAAACCGTATGAATCCACTTCTTAAATTAATAACTATAACAACAATAATAATAATTATAATAATAATAAATCCTGAAGGTATTATAACTACAATGAAATTGAACACTTCACTAAAGATTATATGTCCAAAAGAAAACCTTAACAATAAAACTTTAGAAATATTAATTATGTTAAGTATAATAGTGAAAGTAATGACAATAAATACGAAGTATATGAAGCTGTCAGAAATAAACCTAATGTTAGAAACATCCCTATACACAAACCAGGAAGACCACCAAAAACTTCTACTATTCTTAAATTAAATCTAACTTTAGTCAAAACCCAAGAACTCCAAGTTATAGTTGACTTTAAAGAAGATCCTTTTAAGGATAACTCCCAAGATGTAAAAATGAAAACTGAAACCTCAAAACAAACTACAAAATCAAAAGTAATTTAGATGAAGAAACAACCTTCCATAATTAACCAATTATCGTATTATAATATAGTGAATGACATTTTAAATGCTCCTGCTAATGTTAAAATTGAACAAATATTACAGTACACTGATCAAAAAAGAAACTTATCTAAAATTCTCAAACAACCTGCTATCTCTAACTTTATCATAACTGGTAAAGAGGAAAAGACAACTACAACAAAATGCTATGTCTATATTAAAAATACTTCAATTGCTACTATATTAGATCCAAGTACTGCAGTTAGTATTACTACTAAAAAACTAAAGGAACAACTAGGTCTAAAAGTTAATCACTCTTCAAAAATTATTGTAATTACTGTAAATAGAACCAAATAACATGCTTTGGATAAAATCTAATCTGTTGGAATCATTATAAAATCTTTATTAGTATTTATGAAACTTTAAGTTATCAAATTTACCAAACTGAACTTCCTTTTAGAAACTAACTTCTTTGAGAAAATTCAAGCTCAATGGAATTTCAAAACTTGTACTATTAAGTTGAGATATGAGAAGCAAATAGTTAATGTCAAAATGACTCACTTCAACTATATAAAACCAGTTCAAAATAATGATAATGAAGATGAATATGATGAATATAAAAGTAATAACAAAATTTAAAATAACCTAGAATATGAATTGGAAGATAACTTGGAAGAGTTTTGAATCCTTCCAATTTGAATACTATTGTTCTTAGCAAGACAATAAGTTGCTGAGATATGTTACAGAAAAAAAATCCTGCTATATATTTCACTAGTCATAAAAATAATCCAAGTGATGAAAATGATAAAAGCCACTGGTTTAAACAACACAAGCTATTAAATGAACTACAAACAATTATTGCTGATAAACTTTTTACTGATAATATCAATGTATTTGTCAAAAACATCTCTGATGAGAGGCAAACAATTGAACTAACTCAGACTTATATTGTTGAAATACAAAATTAAAACTAATGACATTGAATCTATTAAACAAAGACCTTATTGCTGTTGACTGTGATCTGACCTTCAAGAGATACAATTAACTATTAACTGAAGGTATGGTAACTAAACTAAAATATATTACTACTAACTAATTTATATTACAAAAAAAGTAGAATGTTTGAAGGATTTAGATATTATCAATTTGTTCAAAAAAGACAAAGCTATGAGATTTTTATAAGGGTTTAATTAAACTATTCATAAAGAATAAGATATAAACTAAACTAAATTGATAATTCCTAACACTAAGTAAAGAATTATAACACAAAAATTGTATACTGAGATCAAAAGACAAGGTATAATTTTAACAAGGATTTTAATATTCCACTAAGGAATAATACAGAATTTCACTAAGAAAGTATAGTGGTATAAATAACAATTCATACAGATATTTATTATTTATAAGGTAAATCACAAAGTATTTTATTAACAGAATTAGCAAAGGAACTGAGAATTAGTTATCAAACTAATTCTAACTGACTAATTCACTATCTGAACTGAACTAACTAAAAACTGAACAAAAAGAAATTCAGCCCTTTATATACATAATTGAATTTATAATAGATTATACTATTACTAGTTAACCTTTCAGGCTAATTCTGTTTTTCAAAAGACAATTTACAACTAGCAATTTGTAAACAGTCACTTTTAGTTTGCGAATTGAAAGAGATAAAGTAAATAAAAGAATAATTTTAAGTCAAAACTAAAACTAGGACTTAAGAATTTATAATTATAGAAATTAAGTTATTAATTAATAGTTAAATTTTAAAGAGCAATTTAAAAAATTAAAACAAAGAGCTAAATATATTTGTTAATAATTTATAAGACAATAATAGAAGTTTATTAATCAGAATTTATATTTGAAGAATATAAATTAGTAGAGTTTCAATATGGAGAATATAAGTTTATTATGAAGAAAATCAATAATCCTGTTACTTTAGAATTATAAAAATATTAATTCAATTACAGAATTAATTACAGTTGAGATTACTTTCTAAATTTTATTATTTTAGAACTATTTAAATTTAACTTGGAGTGGAGAAAAAACTCACACTTTTTATATTATTTGATTTAACCAGTAATTTGGTTAGTAAGTTGATCAAAATCTTGGTCAGTAATTGTGCCACTAAGTTAGTCAATTAGTTGACTACTAAATTAATTAGTAAATTGGTCACTATAATCTATATTATTAATTTACATAATTTATATACTAATAAATAAATACTAATTATAACTAATAAATAAAATATACTAAATAATTATACTAACATAATAAATATAAAATGAAAATAAAATAATAATAAATAAAAATAAAAATTATTAAAGTGAAGGAAACTTATTATAACAGTTTTTCTCTTATTAAATTACAAAGTTCTTTTTGTAACTTTCTTTAAATTCTATTAACTTCTTAAACTATTGATTATTCAAATGAGTAATGACTCTAAAAGTCATATGTTATGTGTGATAAATTTGGTTGATATTGGTTGCAAATAATTTGTAAATTCTGATAATCCCAGGTAATTTTGTCTTTTATTTTTAATAGAATTTTGAAATACAAATTCCATCTATTTTTCTTTAGGTGTACCAAATAATTCAATTAATTTTTCCATGAAAAATGCATTTAAAAGAGCATAAATTTGATTTTTTTTTTGTTGGAAAGTTTGTTGAATAACATTATAAGCCTTATTCATTACTTCAGACTATACATGTTCCCAAAATTGATTTTGGATTTTTGAGATATTTCGACTTTGTGAGATTTATGTAGAATCTATTCTATATATGGAAGTAAAAAAAGTACCCAGTTATATGTATCTTTAATCAAAGAATAAATCTGGGTGGTCAAAAAATTTCGGGTTTTAAGTAAAATAATTTCATTTTCTATGAAAAACTATTTTGACTTTTTTCTCCGAAATTGTAATTTCAGGGCTCCAAAATAATTTTGCATGCAAGTATACTTTAGACCATTCTTTAGTTAGAAAGTATGGATATTTGATAGACTGAATAGTATGAGCTCCAGTTATAATTAAATCTAATTTTTAATAAGGCTAATTGTTGAGTTGTCATGAGTAAACTTTGTTTACATAGGAATTGAAGTTCTTTTTAAGTTATGCATGCATGAATATAACCTGTTTTAAATTATTTTTTTAAATTATAAGTTGAGGTTGTCAAGTAATATAAGTTAAATAAGGTTTTAATCAATCTGCATGGACTATTTCTTTTAATTGTTGTCTAAATTGATTGTATAATACATATACTTCTTTATCCAAGTATTTATGTATTTTAAATGATCCTTTTTATTTAGTTTCCAATTTACCAGATCATTGTTTATCTAACTTGGAATTATATATCAATACTAGGTCACCAGGTTTATATTTTACTATTTTAGTTAACTTGGTAAAATGTTAGACTTTTTGTTGTTTTTGTGACTTTCTAATATTATTTTATACCATCTCATGATGTTGTGACAATTTATCTACAATTTCACAAGCTCTATAAATAATAGTATTTCTCAATTTAAACTCATTAATCAGTTTGTTCTCAGTTATTTCAACTGGTGATGTTGCATCTTGTTCATATAATAAAAAGAAAGGGTGATTTAGTTGTATTGTGTTTGTGTGTTCTATAGGTAAACAATACAGTTGGTATATATTTATCCCAATTCATGATATCTCTTAGTTTTCCTAATACTGTTCCTAGAGTTCTATTCAAGTGCTCTACTATACTATTAGTTTGAAAATAGTAAGGTGATGAAAATCTTTGTTTTATTTTGAATTTTTCACATAAATGAGTTGTTATTCAATTTTTAAAATAGGTGCCATAATTAAATAAGATAGTTTGAAGTGCCCCATGTTGACAAATTATATTTCATAGATAAAATCAGCTACAGCTTCAGCACTAGCTATAGAAGTACTTGGCTTCAGGCCATTTATTATATAGTTAATGGCAACACTATATACAGTTGAACCTGTATATAAGCATGGTGTTGGGCCAGAAAAATTCTACACTTATAGGCAGGTATACTTATGTAAATTAATGATGTTACAAAAAAAAATTAATGTAAAAAATTATTTTTTTTATTAATAAAGAATGGAAATGGATGAATAATGATAAATGGAATAAAAAAATGATTGATGATTGAAATAATGGTGATGATGTGATGATGATGAGGTGATGATAAGTTTTGCATTACTGATACACGTGATTATGCTTGTATATGTCTATATAATCTAGAATATTTTTATGCACATTATGTGTATGCTTATAACTTATATGGCCCAACTCTGGTCACAAAAATTTATGCATTTAGGCAGGTTATGCTTATATGCAGTATGCTTTTATACAGGTTCAACTGTAGATTTGTTATAGTTTTTGTATTTATGACTTTTATAGTATAGTTTTGTCTTTGTGACCTGTCTTAGTGACTTTTCTTAGTCTTAGTGACATAACCCTTTTATAAAAATCTTACCTCTTCAGCCTCTTTCAAGTAAATCTGTATTTATAAAACCTTCATATTTAAACTTCCTTTATAGTATAACCCATTCAACAATAGCATATTTAGTATAGTGTTTTAGTTTAGCTATACATATTTTTCCTGCTTTTAGTTGATTGTTTATTGAATTCCTTTGAAGGTGAATTCAGTCAACAACATTTAATCTTAGATATTTGTAAAGGTATTCATCCACCAGAGATTTATGTAAATTTAATGAAATCATGTTGGCAAAGTGATCCCTCTGAAAGACCAACGAGTAAAGAAATATATGATATTATTGCTAAATGAGATATTTATTATGATGCAAATTCAGAATTTATAAGATCTTCAAAAGGCTGATATGGAAAATTATATAAATAATGAAATATCAACAAAACATCCCAAAGCCTACGATATAAGTAGACCATTAAGTAAACATATCAATACTGAAAAATTACTTTCAAGAGATATTAGAGAAGGGGGTTTAGCTATGGAATGGCCAGGTAGATTTTTTTTTTAATTAAACTTTAAACTCATGATAAATTAATTTTATTAATAATCTTTAAATTAATTTAAAGATTCTAGTTCAGTAAATTTTAACGAAATCAATGAAGAATTAAAATAAATAACTCTAATTTACAATGAAGGGAATGTTCAGATTTCAGCTTATTTATTGGTCGCTGAGTTTACATATAAGAATAATCTCATTTTGCAACATTTTTTTTTGGCAATACAGTTGTTAATTAATAAATATTTTCAGTAATTAATGAATAAATCGAAAGGAGTTCGTCAAAATATTTTTTTTAATTTGGCTTTACTAGAGGCAACAATTTTCAATATAAAAAGTTTGGAGATGTCAAGTTCATTAGAAGTAATCAAAAATCAAAAATATCTGAATTCTCCAATTTTTTAATGAACCTGTTCTAACATAATATCTCTGAATAATATATTGAATTAAAATTTATATGTTAGGAAGCTTTGATGTTTTGACATGATCACCATTGAAAGTAATTTCGTTGATTTAAAGATACTATGAAATTGTAAAATAACTGAATAAACTTTATAAATGTTAAGCGTTGGCAAGAGGAACTTTTCCATCAGTTTTTAAAATTAAAAAAAAATATTTTTGAATCAAATTTATGATGAAGCATCTTTCAATTCTTTAATATTGTAGGAGATTCAAAAATTTAAATCTTATTTATTTTAGTTAATTATTGTGAACATTTATTAGTATTAGTAATAATAAATAATTGTTTATTTGTTTGAATAGATTTATTCTCAAAAAAAATATTTTTCAACCGAAATAAATGTTTATCAGAAGGCGCAGAGTGTAAAGATACTAGAAATTCATTAGAACGAATTGGTTTAGGATATACCTCACTAACTCCGCAATAACATGTTTTCTCGGTTTTCAGAATTTCCCCTTAATCGTAAAGCAAAGCCAAAACCTAAAAGTGAATACTTTGGATAATTATCAATGGCCCAATTAAATGCCTTCACCCTACTTAAAATGGAATCTTTCAAATTTGAAGTTTTCAATGAAAATATAAAAATTATCTTCTGTCACTTTCCGTTGTTCATTATTTTTATCCCACTCGAGAGGATTATATCCTCCAAGAATTTCTCCAGTCACTTTCACTTTTAAAATAATAATCGCGTTAGATACTTTATCACAAATATTATAAATATTTTTAACATCAAATTCATCTCTAGATCCTCCAGCAATTAATTTAAAGTTATATGGATTATTTATATATACGTAGTTTCTTTTTATCAATCCAGAATGAAATTTCTAGTGAATGCTCATCAGTAATATTATTTGGATTTATATTTTAGTCGGAAAGAGTTGCATTTAAAATTTTACGAGGTGGAAATATGAAATCAATTTGGTATTAATATTTAAAAAAATTGATGTTCAAGAAGTTGTATGGATATAATTTTTCTAATACATATCCCCAGAAATGCTAAAATATCTAATTAATGGAAGACATTGTTTCAAGGTTTCCTTCAATGTTAAAAAATTGTTAGTTTATCGAAACTAGTAGTAAAATTGGATTTTTAGCTTTACCCCATTGAATTACATATTCCCAAATTTTACCTTCTAATTGTAAATCATCTCGCTTAAGAATGGCACCTTCAGGGAGAGAATGAAAATCGTCAGATACGAAAATGTATTATTACAAAAATCTTGAATAATTTCGAGGTTTTAGACTTGATAACTTGTCCGGTAAACTTGAGCAAATTTTAGTCTTAACCATGAAACTTTATTATTGACAAGGTGAGTTTGGAGATGTTAACCAATTCATCCAGTTCAAGTTCATTAGAAGCAATCAAAAGCTCAAAGATCATAGAATTTTCTAATTTTTTTAACGAACTTATTCCACCTCAGATATACTAAATACATTAAACATTTTAATAGAGATATTAGTGTTTATCATTGTCAATACCTTGACGTGGTTGGTCGTCATTAAAAGGAGTTTCGTTGAGTTTCTTTTTAAAGTAAGGACTATGAGACTATAAATATAGGAATGAACTTTAAAAATTCGATTATTAGGAGCTTTACCAATTTCAATTTTGACATTATAATCAATAGGGTCTTCAAGAAGTTGTAGAAGTTATGTATGATCGTTTGATAAACGTTCCAAAAATTTAATAGTCATTTTCTTAAATTAAACGTTAAGACCATAAAACTGAGTAAAATTACTTGTTTAAATCGTGCCACAAATACATAAAATAGGCATCCAAGTATAACGTTTTTGATAGATCTATGGTTATCTTTTGATATATCTAGTTATATTTTTTTGATACTTTAAGTAACGTGCGCAACTAATTGTTCGATGGATACGTGGTTTTCATATTCTACATCACGTGAACAATGTACAGTATATTAAAAAATAACCATAGATCTAATTAAAAGAAAAAGAGAAAACTTATTTTTCACCTTGATAATAGCATCACGTCGTCACACTTTATCATTTTGACTTAATTTTTTTAGGCTAGAAACCCTATTTGTCACATTTATTTACCTGGGATCACCTGATATTCATTTGGTAATTACATGAAAGCAATCTTACTCGAGTAAAATCCATTCTTTTTATTTGTTTACTAGGTTAAGATTACAATACTATAATGATGCATTGTTTATTATTATTATTTAATTGCTCGTCCTAGAGAAAACCATAAAATAAGAGTAGTTCTTTTATTTTCAGAACAATTTTAAGAATAAATTTTTTAAAAAAAGATATTAATACATAAAAAATATAAAAAAATATGTACTGTATATGAAAAATACAAATTTGCAAAAAAAAAGATATTACGTAATTATAAATATATCCATATGATTTACTAACTATTTTGATCATTTTGACTATTTAAAGTTGTCAATAAAGTTCTAAAATTATTTTCTAATGAATCAATTCTTGCCTTGAATTCATGACTAAATTTATCTTGTAGTGTTGATAATTGATCATCATCAGTAAAAGGTTCATTGCTCGATTTATTCTTGAATGATGACGATGATTTCGAATTTATTTGTGATTTCTTGTTGGATTTAGAAGTCACTTTTAATTCAAAAATTTCTTCATCAATTAATCTAATTTTATCAAATTTATTATATTTGGTCGTAATAGGTTCAATTTCTAAACTATCATCATTTAGTATATGTTTATATTTTTTCGAATAGGAATAATTACCTAAATAAATTTAAATAAATTTAATTCATGTAGGGATTAAAGAGAATATTATTCTCATTATCAATTATTATTATTACCTGCATCATCATCATCACCATCATCATGGTCGTCACTATCATATTCTTCATTACCATCGGAGTCATTCAATTCGAATAAATTCTCACCCATAAGACGTGATCTTTGTTTCTCATTATCCTTTTTAGTTTCCTCGAGCCAGTTATCAATCAGATCAGGATTAGGAATATAATAAATGTATCTAGGATTACCTTTTTTACTACCAAAAGGTTTTTCTAAAGTTTCATATTCCGCAATAAGTTCGGCACGATATTTTTGAACTGCTGCACGACCTTCTTCATTTGCCGTTTCAAATGCACCACTATTGAATTAAGCGAATTAAGAGAAAATTAGGTTGGGTAATTTTTTACAATTTTACAAAATTTAAAATATGCATAATAAATTATACAACTTTAATAATAATGATGATGATAATGATGATGATGATGATAGAAATATACTTACTTCATAAATGCGATCAACATATTTTGAAAAATTAACACTAATATTATACTTCCCAATATACTTATTATAATTACAGAATAATTATCCCATTGGCCTAATTGATCCCATCGTCCATTGGTCCAAAAGAATACAGCTGCTACGGATGAGAGAATATGTGAATAGTAATTATCAAGATAGCTAGATTTATCAATAACCTGAGTAATTTCTATATTCGAGTATAAGCCTGGATCCGAAGTATCTTCGACTTTATAAGTAGAACGTTGCAAACTTTCATCATCTGCATGATTAAGAAGAAGAAACCTGAAAAAGATTATAATAATAAAATATATTGATAAAATATAATTAGTAAATGTTTAAAATAATAAAAAAAAAAAATTAAAATTCATTATAATTACATAGCGTGACCAAATGCCAATATCGCAATCAACATGAAAGCAAAGAATGGCCAAATATTATTTAAAATACTTGTAATTATATAAATAAAACGCCCTGGGGCTTCAAAATATCTCAATAGTAATAACTGTAAATAAAATAAAATAATAAAAATTTGCTTCGCCAGAGAGAAAGGAGAAAAAAGCAAAAGTTTGAGAAAAAAACCTACCACTTCAAGCCACATAACTAAAGCTGTAAATGCCAATACAGTATTATATACAGAATATTTCAAATTTATTACTTCATAAATATTTAAAATGCTCACTATATTAACTGCAAATGGTAATAAAACGGATGCTATATCAAAAAAACTATAAATACTAATATATTTATACCATCCTGCTCTTTTTAATTGCACAATCTCTGTAACAATTAAATACCATCCAGTATAAACGTATACAAAGAAGGAAATACTTTTTATTACAGCTGCAGAATCTGATTTAAATAAATTTGTTGATTCTCCCGTGAATGAATACGAAATAACTGTTATAGTATATGTGATAGCATATAATATGTACGTAAGGATATGACGAATAAAATGTCGACGAGCAGCTGACCATTTAAAAGCCGAGACCGCCATAATTGCAGGTGTTCGATAGATTTCATTACTTTCCTCTTCATGAATAACGCGAAGGAAAGGACTCTTTTCACTAGTATCTTTAATAACATTTCCACGTGGCCACCAAAATATTCGAAAAAGTGTAAATAGAATCCATAAATAATTTTCATTATGATCTTTAAGACCTTTGGGATATACCGTAAAATCGGGTAAAGGGACTTTATAAACTTTACGATCATTGTATGAAGTACTAATTTCTACCAATGTATGATGTGGAATAATTTTTTTAATCCTTTTAAAAAATCTAAAAATTTTTAAAATTAGAGAATTAGAAAAGACAACTCCCTTTATGATGTTTATGAATAATAATAATAATAATAATTTACCTTCCAAGTTGTTTTTTAAAGAAAGACCTTATACTTTCTAATAGTGTAATCTTGGGCTTTGATGCAAGACGTGGTTTTAATATTAACGCATGTATCATAGACACTTTATTTCCTTCCTTTTGATCAAGAGAATTAATGTGTAATGGTGGAGTGTAAGCTTCGGTAACTCCGAAACATGGTTTCTTGAATAAACTTTGAACAAATCCATCTTTCGAAAAATTAAAAGAAAAAGAAATTTAATTAATTAATTGATATAATTTGATAATTTGATAGTAATTAATTAATATCATATAATTCGAATAAAAGAAATTAACTTACTTAATCGATAATCATATAGTAAAGGTATTGCTTTGGTTACAGTGAACATCCAACCATCATTATTATATTCTTTGGCATTATCCGCATAATAATCTATTAAATATTTTAAAATTGCTGTAGAATCAACTCTTCGCTGAGTACATAAAATGGCATTATGTAAATCTGACTTCGATTTTAATTTTAATTCTGGTGAAGTTTTAATGGTTTCAGTTGTTTTTAAGGTTTTTTTAAGTTTTTCAATTGATCGTGACATATTAATATTTGATTTATCATCATTATCTACTCTCACCCGTTTATATAACCTTGGGACATGAATATTACTATTTTTTCCATTAATCTTCTTATTTAAAATTTGTTTGATTAATCTCTCTTGATGACTTTTGATAAGATATTTCATAATTGAATATCGAATATCTGTTAATCTAAATATTCCATATTTTGTAATATATTTTCGTACTAATCTTTGTGTACATTCAATTAAATATTCAATTCGATTAGAATTCTTATGACCTGCAACAATATGTTTCATCTCTCCTAATACATAAAGTGATCGACATGCCCCTTCAAGAACATTTATATTATTTGGCCAATGTATCGTCATTGATTTTGTTGTAGAAAATTTGGTTGAAGGTATTGAAAGATTTAACACAAATTCTCGTTCTCCGACTTTTAATTCTTGAACTCGTAATCCGGTAGATCCCACATTTTTCGATGCCCAAATATATTCTAGTACTCGATCACGTTTATCTAGTTTTTCTATAGTATTATAATATTTATCTTTATATTTCCATATTTGTACAGTGTTATGAGAAATAACAAGTTGAGTACTTTTAGTAGAATCCAACCAAATTGATAATCGAAAATATTGATTTTTCGAATGCCATGGTTCAACGTTATGTATAATTAGTTGATTTTTTGTTAATTCTGATGTATCAAATCTTTCCCCATTTAGATTATAAATTGCATGAAAAACGTCATCCTCAATAATATCAATTTTAGTCATTTCCTTTGATGGAGGATTTCTAATTAAAGCCACATCTTGATGATCTAATACTGAAATAATATTTCCACTATCTGTAACCACTGACATCTTTCCATGGGAATTTATTAATCGATGTGTCGCATCCATTTTTAGAGGTTCCTGAGATTCGGAATAATTAATTTGACGTATGGAATCTTTAAATGTGGTATATAAATCCCATACTACAAATATTTGGTGTATTGAAATTTCACCTGATAAATTTTCGGTTTCTTCTTCAAGAGCTATTAAAAGTTTCCTATCATTATCAATAAACTCTATAGCCACAATTTTATAAATTCTTCCTCTGCGACCTTCTAATTGTTTGGTGGTAATTTCTAACCCATTTTCTAATAAATATAACGTAATGCTGATAGTTCCCCGACAAAATGCTAAAATTCCTTCATTCTGAGAGATGGCAAAGACTGGAGAACCACGAATTATGTTAGGAGCTACCGAAGATTCATGACGTTTAAATAACATCTCTAGATCACCAGTAATTAAACTATACATTTCAATGATTTGTTGTCGATTTTTAAATGAATGTGCCATAAAATGATTTCTAATAATACTCGTGTGTAAGAGGTTTAATGCATTTTGCCCATGATCTAAACGTGAAAGACTAATTGAAAGTTGTTGAGGTAATTGAAATTGTTCAATCTTGGCAAATGATGGATTTAAAAATCGTCTAACTGTTTGTTTCAATATAATATTATCATTATTAAAGGTTTGTTTGTAGATTCCTGATGCATTAACTACTATGATCACTGTTTTGTCAATTAATAATTTAGATCCTGATATTTTAACATCACTATCTAGAAATCTTATTACACCACCAATAATTCCTAAAGAAGTATGTATTTCACTTTTATATGTAGTAGAAATAATCCACGTGTGAGATTGATTACCGTTTTCGCCTAATTCTTCGTCATCATCACGATTAGGATTTTCGCTTTGATCGTAAAGAATTTCACGTGCATCAAAACAAGATAAAGCAACAAGACGTTCATTATCATCGTTTATACAATTAGATATTGCCAAAGAATAACAACATCGTTTATCATAATCTATATCTTCACATTGAAATGTAGAAATAGATTTACTAAAATTTTCAATATCATATAACGTAAATTCGCACTTTCCTATTATTTTTAAAGATTTACAGTATTAAAAAAAAAATTATTAAAAAGAAATTTATTAAAAAAATTTATTTAAAGATTTATCAAAAAGAAATAATCGACATAATAATAATTAATAATTAATAAAATAATTTTACCTGGGTTAAAAGTAACAATTTGTTGACCGTCTGGACTCATTGCTATGTAACAACAGAACCGAGAATCTTTCTCCGTAGAAAAAGTATTCTCGAGTGAATCATTTTTCTTCGACTGGAATTTTTTTTGTTGTTTTTTTAACATATTTTTAACGTAAACATGCAAACAATTTCCTCGTTTTACAGATAATAGCAGGTATTTATATTAGCAATAATAAATAACAAAAAACTTCGGAATTTCATTTTTGAATATTAAGCATTGACGTGATGATCTTCTAACTAAAAAATCATAAAAAGAGCATTAATTTCTGTAATACCGAACATTAAATATCATGTTATTTTATGGTAACTGGGAATGGATATTGTGCACATGACGTGTAAAATTGTTTTTTTATATGAGAAATTAGCAAGCAAAATAGTAACAAGAAAGATATTAAGTAAGTTAACGAGCAAAAGAATCAATTAATATATTTATTTATTTATTTATTAAAGATATACATAACTTACCTAAATTATTTAAAAATACGAATCTCAAATCACGAATTCAATTTTATAATTGTGCCACAAAGACAAAATGGATATCAATGGCTAATATGGTAATATTAGAGAATTTTAATGACGTTTTTAAGGTAGCGCAGATATTAGAAGACGTCTAGTTACCATGCTTGTTATACCACGATTGATTCTTACTATAATTATTATCTGATTATGGGAAATGATTACACACAAAATAAAAAAAATTTTTTTTATTGCATAAAAATTTATTCTAAATATAGAAATAGAACTATCAATTATTTTAATTAAAATTGATCATACTATATTAAATAATCTTAAAATAGTAATTTGATCTAAAAATGACCTAGCAACAAGATATTCGTTTATACAATTAGATATTGCTAAAGAAATGACAACTTCGTTTATCATAATTTATATATTCACATAATTTTTTTCCAAGGAAATTGTTCCGTCATAAATGTATCTAAATTACATAAAAAATGTTATTATTGTTCCCATTAAGATTTATTGCTTTTGAAAATAATGAGGAATTTAAGAGACAATGATTACTTGATAATAACATTAAACATTTTAGTAGAAATATTTGTGTTAGGCATGAACTGTAAAAATTTGATTATTAGGAATTTCACCAATTTCAACTATGACTTTATAATCAATAAGGTCTTCAAAAAGTTAAATTGATTTTTTTTTTAAACCAACGGAGCCTCGCTCCAATATGTTTATTTATTGTAAAAACCGTTACATAAAGAAATCAATTAACCAATTAAATACATAATAAGGCTTGCTAAAAACAAGCGAAACCCCACCTCACAGCTATCGTTGCCCGAAAATGTGTAATTGATGAAGTACATTAAATCTAATCCAATACAATCTCGTCTATATTAAAGATATTTAATACTTTAATACTGTAAAACACCAAAATTGCAATTATTATAACTAATAATATAAAAATACTATATATAATTGTTGGGCTAATGACATGACATAGCATCTCAACAATTTTTATGCAATAACACTTACTTTTTTCGATTTTTTTAATTTTTTTATTTGTTTATTGGCTTTTTAGATACAATATTAACATATCAGCTAATTTAAAAAGATTTGACATAATGTTTTACGTAAAGTTAATAAACGTATTGATAATACACCTAAAACAACTAAGTAGAGTTCTTCTAAAAGAAAAATAAAACAAAATAACGATATTTAGCATTAAAATAAGTTTCGCAGGGTCGGAGGTAGGGCTCATGGGTTTTGGCATTAACTCATGGCTTTTATTTTATATAGTGAATAGTTTAATCAGGTGACAGAATTTTATTGAATTAATAAATCAGATATTTGTAAAATTTGGTATTGGACATTTTTTGCTTAAAAGCCGAAATTTTTTTCTTCCACGTTTGTGATTTGATAAAAAGACTTGTTTATTATTATTGTTATCATTTACTAGGATAGGGAATACCAGAAAAAAAATAGTTTTCTTTCTGTACACACAATGATTAATCAATTTTAAGTTATAAATTAAATACATTAATACATAAATAAAATATAAAAAAGTAAAAAGTGTCAAATTAATATTAGATAATTAAAAATATATATCTCTCTCTTATAAAATTTAACTATAATCATGATTTCTAATCATTTTGATTATTTTGATTATTATTTTTTTTTTTTTTTGACTATTCAAAGCCAATAAATTTTTAATATCTTTTTTTAATGAATCCAATCTTGCATTTAATTTATTTTCATTTGAATTCTTTTGCCATTTCTTAGAAATCATTTTTCTTTCAACAATTTCTTCATCAGTAAATCTAATTTCATCAACTTCATCAGGTTCAGAAGTATCCTTATTATCTGAACTAACACGACTAACACGTTTATCTTTATTCAAATGAGACGAATTATCTAAATAAAATTTAAAAAATTAATTCATGTTAGGATTGAAAATTTTTTTGCAAGAGAATCAAATTCTTGTTATCAGTTATTATTATTACCTTGATCATCATCATCACTATCATATTCTTCATCACCCTCATCACGACTAACACGGTTATCTTTATTCAAATGAGACGAATTATCTAAATAAAATTTAAAAAATTAATTCATGTTAGGATTGAAAATTTTTTTGCAAGAGAACCAAATTCTTGTTATCAGTTATTATTATTACCTTGATCATCATCATCACTATCATATTCTTCATCACCCTCATTGAGATCATCCAATTCAAATAATTTCTCATCCATAAGACGTGATCTTTGTTTCCCATTATCCTTTTTAGTACCCTCGAGCCAATCATCAATCAGATCAGGATTAGGGATATAATAAATGTATCTAGGATTCCCTTTTCTATTACCAAAAGGTTTTTCTAAAATATCATATTCAGCGATAAGTTCAGCACGATATTTATGAACTGCTGCTCGACCTGCTATATTTGAACTTTCAAATGCACCACTATATAATTAAGAGAAAATTGAATTAAACAATTTTTTACAATTTCACAATTTTACAACAAATTAAAATAATGTACAATAAATTACACAACTTTAATAATATACTTACTTCATAAATGCAATCAACATATTTTGAAAAATTAACACTAATATTATACTTCCTAGCATACTCATTATAATTATAGAATAACTATCCCATTGGTCTAATTGATCCCATCGTCCATTGGTCCAAAAGTATACAGCTGATAAGGATGAGAGGATATGTGAATAGTAATTATCAAGATAGCTAGATTGATCAATAACCTGAGTAACTGATATATTTGGATATAAGCCTGAAGTATCATTTATTTGATAAGTAGGACGCTGTAAACTTTTTTCATCTGCATGGTTAAGAAGAACAAACCTGAAGAAGATCATAACAATTATAAAAATATAATGATAAAATATAGTAATAAAATGTAATTAGTTAATGTTTAAAATAAAATTAAAAAAAAAACAAAAATTCATTATAATTATTATAATTAATATAATTACATAGCGTGACCAAATGCAAGTACCGCAATCAACATGAAAGCAAAGAATGGCCAAATAGTATTTAAAATACTTGTAATGATATAAATAAAACGTCCCGGAGCGTCAAAATATCTCAATAGTAATAACTATTAAGTAAAATAAAATAAAAAATTTGCTTCATCCGGGAAGAAAAAGTGAAAAGAATGAGAAAAAGGACCTACAACTTCAAGCCACAAAACTAAAGCTGTAAATGCCAATACAGTATTATATACAGAATATTTCAAATTAATTACATCGAAATCATTTAAAATACTCGCCATACTAACTGCAAATGGTAATAAAACGGATGCTATATCAAAAAAACTATAAATACTAATATATTTATACCATCCTGCTCTTTTTAATTGCACAATCTCTGTAGCAATTAAATACCATCCAGTATAACCATAAAAAAAGAGGGAAATACTTTTTATTACAGCTGCAGAATCTGATTTAAATAATTCTGTTGGTTCTCCCGTGAATGAATATGAAATAACTGTTATAGTATATGTGATAGCAAATATTACATACAAAATGATATGACGAATATAATGTCGACGGGCAGATGACCACTTAAAAGCCGAGACCGCCATAATTGCAGGTGTTTGATAGATTTCAGTACTTTCCTCTTCACGAATAATTCGAATGAAAGGACTCTCTTTTTTATCAGGAACAACATTTTTACGTGGCAACCAAAATATTCGAAAAAGTGTAAATAGAAGCCATAAATAACCTTCTTCGTGATCTTTAAGAACTTCGGGATATACCGTAAAATCAGGTAAAGGGACTTTATAAACTTTACGATCATTATATGAAGTAATGATTTGTTGATGTTCTTCTAGTGGAATAATTTCTTTAATCCTTTTAGAAAATCTAAAGTTTAAAAATAGAGAATTAAAAAGAAAACTCCTTTGTGATCATTATAATTAATAATAATAATTTACCTTTTTCGTTGGTTTTTAAAAAAAGACCTTAACTTTTCTAATGGTGTAACACTGTGCTTTGATGCAAGACGCGGTTTTAATATTAAAGCATGTATCTTAGCTACTTTATTTCCTTTCTTTTGATCACGATGACTAATGTATAATGGTGGAGTGTAAGCTTCGGTAGCTCCGAAACACGGTTTCTTGAATAAATTTAGAACGAATCCATCTTTCGAAAAATTTATAGGAAAAAGAAGTTTGATTTAATTGACTAATATAATTTGATAATTTGATAGTAATTAATTAATGTAATTGAATAAAAGAAATTAACTTACTTAATTGATAATCATATAGTAAAGGTATTGCTTTGGTTACAGTGAACATCCAACCATCATTATTATATTCTTTGGCATTATCCGCATAATAATCTATTAAATATTTTAAAATTGCTGTAAAATCAACTCCATGTCGAGTACATAAAATGGCATTATCTAAATCTGACTTTGGTGTAATTTTATTGTTTTCACCATTATTTTTTACAATTGAATTTGATGATTTTCTATCATCTTTATCAAATGTATCATCTGTATCATCTGTATCATCTTTATCATCTGTATCATCTTTATCATCTTTATCATCTTTATCATCTTTATCATCTTTATCATCTGTATCATCTTTATCACCTTTATCATCTTTATCATCTTTATCATCTTTATCATCTGTATCATCTTTATCATCTTTATCATTTTTATCATCTTTATCATTTTTATCATTTTTATCTTTATATATCCTTGGAATATGAATATTACTATTCTTTCCATTAATCTTCTTATTTAAAATTTGTTTGATTAAATTCTCTTGATAACCTTTGATAAGATATTTCATAATTGAATATCGAATATCTGTTAATCTAAATATTCCATATTTTGTAATATATTTTCGTACTAATCTTTGTGTACATTCAATTAAATAATCAATTCGATTAATATTCTTAGGACCTGAAACATCCTGTTTCTTCTCTCCTAATACATAAAGTGATCGACATGCCCCTTAAAGAGAATTTGTATTATTTGGCCAATGTATCGTCATTGGTTTTGTTGCCGAAGATTTGGTTGAAGGTATTAAAAGATTTAATACAAATTCTCGTTCTCCGACGTTTAATTCTTGAACTTTTAACCCAGTAGATCTCACATTTTTTGCCCAAATATATTCTAGTACTCGATCATTTTATCTACCTTATTTTTATTACGATATTTCCATATTTGTACAGTATTACGAGAAATAATAAGTTGAGTTCTTTTTGTAGAATCCAGCCAAACTGATGATCGAAAATAATGTTTCGGCTGCCACGGTTCAACATTTTGTATAATTAAATCCTTTGATTCATCATCAGATATTTTCCCATTTATATCATAAATTGCATGATAGACGTCCTCGTTCTCTTTGAAAATCTCAATTTCAGTCATTTTCTTCGATGGAGGATTTCTAATTAAATTCACATCTTCATGATCTAATATTGAAATAATTTTTCCACTATCCGTAACCACTAACATATTTCCATGAGAATTAATCAATCGATGTGTAGCATCCATTTTTAGAGGTTCCTGAGATTCGGAATAATCAATTTGACGTATGGAATCTTTAAATGTGGTAAATAAATCCCATACTATAAATTTTTGTTGTATAGAAATTTCACCTGATGAATTTTCGATTTCTTCCTCAAGAACTATTAAAAGTTTACTATCATTATCAATAAATTCTATAGCTACAATTTTATAAGTTCTTCCTCTATCACCTACTAATTGTTTGGTAGTAATTTCTAACCCATTTTCCATCAAGAATAATGTAATGCCGATGGTACCCCGACAAAATGCTAAAATTCCTTCATTCTGAGAGATGGAAAAGATTGAAGAACCACGAATTACGTTGGGAGCTGCTGAAGATTCATGACGTTTAAATAACATCTCTAGATCACCAGTTATTAAACTATACATTTCAATAATTTGTTGTTGATTTTTAAATGAATGTACCATAAAATGATTTTTAATAATACTCGTGTGTAAGAGTTCTAACGCATTTTTCCCATGATCTAAACGTGAAAGACTAATTGAAAGTTGTTGAGGTAATTCGAATTGTTCAATATTGGTAGATGATGACTTTAAAAATCGATTTAGTTTTTGAAATTCTTGTTTCATCATAATTCTATTACTATTTAAGGTTTGTTTGTAGATTCCTGATGCATTAACTATTATTATTACTGTTTTATCTATTAATGGTTGAGATTCCAATATTTTAACATCACTATCAAGAAATCTTATAACACCACCAATTGATTCTAGAGAAGTATGTATTTCATTTTTATGTGTAGTAGAAATAACCCACGTGTGAGATTTAATTTCAAGAAGATTAACATTTTCACCTACTTCCATCAAGTTATTTTCGTCTTTCTCATCATATATTTTATTAGTATTTTCGTTTTGATCGTAAAGCATTTCACTTGCACCAAAACAAGATAAAGCAATAAAACGTTCACCATCATGATCTACGCAATTAGATATTGCTAAAGAATAACAATATCGTTTATCATGAACTATCTCTTCACTTAGGAACTTAACAGTAGGTTTATTAAAATCCCCAATATCATATAACGTAAATTCACAACTCTCTATTATTTTATATTAGCAATTAAAAAGATTTATTAAAAGATTTATTAAAAAATTTTTATTAAAAAAAAAATTTAATTTTACCGAAAGAAATAATCGACATAATATTTTAATTAAATTAATAATTAATTTTACCTGGATTAAAAGTAACAATTTGTTGACCATCTGGACTTATCGCTATGTAACAAACCGACTGAGAATCTTCCCCTGTAAAACTTATTATTGAAAAAGCATCCTCGGGTTTTTCATTTTTTTTCGACAGAAATTTTTGTTGTTGATTTTTGGACATGTTCTATGAGCATGAAATAATGATATTTTTTTTTTTTTTTGGACAATCATATATTTTTATTTTATAAATATTCATCAAACACCTCAACATGTATTACAAACAATTAAAGCAGGCAGGATTTAAAAATAACAAACCCCGGAAATCCTTTACTATTTTATTTTGTTGTGCCACTTTTTGTCAATGAAATGATAGCGCGGGTTTTTTGTGGTATTGTATCCGTTCTGTAACACTGTATTTGTAACATTGTAACATTCCGAATATATATATTTCATTAAATTATTACTTATTATGGTCAACTAGAAAGCATATGTAATACATACATGTATGTATTATCGTTTGTTACACAAAATTAATATACATTAAAATTTCTTTGTATATACAAATAAAGGGAGCTTTATTTCATTGTTATCAGTGTTTTAGAGGTAACACTCAAAACTGTGCAGATAAATGTAACACTCCGTAAAATGTTTTCATAATGAAATTACTTGATCCAACGACAGCAAACAAAAAAAAACAGGTAATTTTTGTTTTTTTTTGGCAAATATGGTTAGGTGAAAAAGCCCTTAGTTTATTAAATAAATCTATACAAATAATTATCTACGAAATTATTACTCGCCTTTAAGTCGCAATCTCAGGGAATATTTTTCATGCTAGGGTAAACTTAGCCTATACGGGCTCGGAGTTTCTGTACAGGATTTAATCCAAGCTAAGTAAATTTTAAAAATTTAACTTCGAATCAAAAATTCCTCCTAATAAAATCACATCCCAGAATGTTTTCCTAAAGAAATTAAGGTAAAAAAAAAAAAAAAAATCATCAAATTCAATAGATATAAATCCAAGAAAAAGATCACTTTATTTTGAAAAATATTTGTAATCAGACCAAAATTGAATCCCAAGAATGAAAAAACAGGTATTAAACACATAATACATAAATTAAATATCTTGACCATAGTATCAATCTCTAAAGTAAACTTTAAAGAAATTTTTTATAAAAAAAAATGTTGAAAGTAAACTCTAATCCGCAAAATTATAATATTAATAAATTCAAGTATCAATATTGAATAGTTTTGAAATTATATTTGCTTTGATCTAGAAAAACTTGTTATACAAAACCTTCGGGATGACGTTTTACACGCCCGAAAGGAGCACGTTAATGGTGGCTTAATAAATAACTAATTGAATTCTAACATACTATAAAAAATTTTTTAATTTCTGGACAAAACGTGTGCACAATTAATTTTTATATTTTAAAAAGAAAGTTTTTCTGGACAATTGCTTTTTAAATTGCTCACATTTATCAGAATAATAAATTTATTTTATAAAATATTCTCAATTTAAAAATTTCACCCTACTTAGAATTTTCGATTTGTAGTTATCAATGAAAATGTAAAACTTTTCTTGTCTTTTTTTTTCCATTGATTATTAATTTTTATCCCACTCAAGGGGATTAGATCTTCCAAAACAATAACGATGGCTGATACTTTACCACAAATATTAATTTAACAGATCTTTAGATCCTCTAACAAGTAATTTAAAGTCATATGGATTTCTTTTTTATCAATCCATGATGAAATCTTAGCGCAAGTTCATCAGGAAAATGGATGGAATGATGTATTTCTAGTCGGAAGAGTTGTATTTAAGGTTTTATGAAGGTGGTAAATTGATCTGTTAAGTGTCATGAGTTTAGAATTGATGTCTAAAAATTTTACGTTCAATTGCAGACCCTTTTCTATCACATCGTTACCGTAAATGCTAAAATATCTAATATATGAGAGATATTTCTCACATTTCCATTTATTGAGACTAGTAGGTAAAGATATACATATTCCCGGATTTTACTTTCCTCATTTGCATTGCATTGCATCTTCCAGGAGTGAATAAAACTTTTCAAATTTGAAAATCATATTAGGATGTTTGGCAATTCTTGAATTATTTCAAGGTTTTTGATTTGATAAATTTTTCGGTAAACCTGAACAAATTTTTGACCTTAACCAAGAGGCACAGTTGTCAATAAAAAAAAAGTTTGGAGGTATTCAACTAATTTAGGTTCATTCAAAAGGTCAAAAGTAATATAAATATATTTTTCCAATTTTCCAAGGAAATTTATTCCACCATAAATATGCCTAAGTAAAAATATTATTTTATTTAAGAATACATTAACTTTCAAAAAAAAAAAAGAAAGCCAATGATAAATTTGAGATTAAAAGGAATTTCTTTTGAATTTCGTTTCAAAGTAAAGACTACGGCTGTAAAATATAGGAATGAACTTAAAGATTTGATTATTAGGTGCTTCCCCAATTTCAATCGATACATTATAGTTAGCAGGGTCTTTAAGAGGCCGTCTGATAGACGTTAATTAAAATTATAAATGTTAAAATTGAAAATTATGTAAATTATGTTTTATTCGTGAAATTTATTTAACGGAAATAAACAATAAATATAACTATTTTTTTAATTTATAAAAAAATTATTGAAAATCATTTCTTTTCGAAACTTTAAAAATTTCATATTCTTCAACATTAAATGTACATTTATTAGAAGATGATGGTTTATGATCTAAACTCAAAAACTCAGCGGAACGAATTGGTTTGTCATAACTTTCACCAGTTATTCTGCAATAGTTTAATTTACTAGTTTTCAAATTTTCCCTTAAAACTAATGTATGACCAAAAGAAAACCATAATTCATTACTAAAAAAACCAATTGCATAACCATAGTTCTTCACCCTACTTAAAATGGAATTTTTCAGATTTGAAGTTTTCAACGAAAATGCAAAACTGTCACAAGTACGAAATCTATCATTTTTTTTTTTATCCCACTGAAGGGGATTATACCCTCCAAGAATTTCTCCGGTTTCTTCCACTTTTAAAATAATAATTGTGTTTGAAACTTTATCACAAATATCATAAATATTTTTAATATCAAAACCATCTCTACTTCCTTTGACCAGCAATTCAAATTGACATTGGGTGTTTCCAGTGTAATACGGTTCTTGTCTATCAATCCATGATAAAATTTCTAAGGAATGTTCAACAGTAAGAATACTAGAACATGAGATAGTTCTTGTGGGTAAAACTTTTGAAGAGATTTGTTTGTTAGGCGAAATTAATTTAGCATTAATATCTAAAAAAAGTTGATGCTCAAGAAGTTGTTGATATGGATAAATCTTTTTAATAACATCATCCCCAGAAATGCTAAAATATCTAATGTGTGGGAGACATTGTTTTAAACTTTCCTTTAAAGTTAAAAAATTTTCACTTGTCCATTCATCGAGACTAATAGGTAAAGTTGGATTTTTAGCTTTGCCCCATTGAATTACATATTCCCAAATTTTACCTTCTTCTAATTGTAAATCATTTCGTTTGAGAATAGAGATTAATGCATCTTCAGGGAGAGAATAAAATTTTTCAGATTCAAAAATAGTATTAGGATGTTTGACAATAATATCATTGTAAAATTCTTGAATAATTTCAAGATTTCTGATTTGATAAATTTGTGCAAATTTTAGCCTTAACCAAGAAGCGCAGCTGTCGACAAGATATTTTTGGAGATGTTCAACCAATTCATCTAATTCAAATTCATTGGATGCAATTAAAAAGTCAAAAATGATTGAAATTTCCAAATTTTCCAAGGAAATTATTCCACCATAAATATACCTAAATTAGAACATATTATATACAAGTATACATTAACTTCAAAAAAAAAAAAAAAAAAAACTGATAAATTCATGAATCTATGCTTACTTAATAATGAGACTGAATATTTCAATAGAAATATTAATGTTTGGTATCATTAATACTTTGACGTGATCGTCATTAAAAGGAATTTCGTTAAATCTCTTTTTAAAATAAGGACTTCGAGATTGTAAAATATAGGAATGAACTTTAAAGATTTGATTATTAGGTGATTCCCCAATTTCAATTGATACATTATAATCGTTAGGGTCTTCAAGAAGTTGAGTAAGGTCTTTTGATAAACGTTCAAATAATTTAGTGGTCATTTTTTTGTAAATTAAAATTATAAACGGTTAAAAAAAAAAAAAAAAATTAAAATTGAAATTTAAACATTGCATTGTTTTTTTATTTGTGCCACAAAGACAAAATAGGTATGAATGGCTAAAGCTTTATATGTTTTCACGTGTGGTCATTACCATTAACTGAAAACTAAACATTATTTTTTCCGTGTTAAAAAAAATATTTAAATATTTTATAATTTATAAAGCGTTACCGAAACCAAACTTTAAATCCCTTGAATAATTATAAATGGTACAATTAAAATCCTTCTTTTTCCATTGATTATTAATTTTTATCCCACTCAAGGGAATTATATTCTCTTTGACACCTTCCACTTTTAAAACAATGACGGTGGCTGAACTATTAAAAAAATAGGTTTAACACAAAACTCATCTCTACTTCCTCTGACAAGTCATATGGATTATGTTCAATATATGGAGTTTCTTTTCTATCAATCTAGGATGAAATTTCTAGTGTATTCCCATTAATAATAATATTAGAAAGCAAAGGAATTAAGGTATTTCTAATTGTAAGTATTTTATTTAAGATCTTACGAAGGTAATAATTGCAAATCATCTCGCTTAAGAATAATCTCGCTTAAGAATAGAGATTAATACAAGCACCTTCAAGGAGAGAATGAAACTTTAAATTCATTATCAAGTACAATTAAAATGACAAAAAAATGATTGAATTTTCAAGGAAATTATTCCACCATTCAAATATACCTAAAATAAATTTTCTAATGTAAGTATGTACTAACTTCCAAAAAAAATATTATGACAAAAAATTTTAAGAAATTATGCTTACTTGATAAGGAAACGCTTTAACAGAAATATCAGTCATTTTTAATATTTTGATAATTAAAAGGAGTTTCTTTTTAAAGTAAAGACTATGGTATAGGGAATGAAATTTAGTCATTTTTTCATCGTGAAATAAAAATTATCAAACGTTAAAAGTGAAGGAACATTATTATTTACTAAAAATTGATTTTGTGAATCAATCACACAATCACGCGTGATCTTAATCTGAAATTTTGAATTATTTTTTTTAACCAATAAATGAATAAATAATCTTAATTAACATAAAATTGGTTTTGTATTTATTTATGTTGGAAAGACATCGAAAATTGGAAATTAATGAAAACGTTTTTAAGTTTTTATGACAGTAAAAAATAATATAAATTTTATGAATTTTACTTATTAATTTAATTAAAGGAAAAAAAAATAATACCAACAATCATATGATTATCCTCCTTACAATAATTAGAATAACATTATAACATTATTATTTATTTATTATTTTTTTTTTTTTTTAAAAAAAAAAAAAAAATAGTTCCGAGAAATAAGAACCAATTATGAACGAAAGAAAAAAAAAATTATATTATTATTAAAAATCAAATATCTTATAATTATGGTGATGGCATTTCGACTAACTGTTATATTGATAACCAACTGAATGGCATTTAAATTCTTTAATTTAGCTACTGATGAAAAATTGATACCAAAGAATATTTCCCACCACACAATTCATTATCACCAAGGAATTATCTTAAGCATGCGGAAGAAGGATATCTTAAAACTTTTAATTCCCATAAAATATTTGTAATTACGATGGGTTTGGTGTTGAAAAAAATGAAAAAAAAGCATTCTAATAAATATTATTATATGATAACATTTCTGGAGATAAATCTGCTCTTGATGGAAATATTGGATAATTTTGTTATGATATTAGTCATAGGTGAGATGTTTGTTTGTAGGAAAAGAAGTATTTAAAATGGAGCTTTTTTCTAGAGCCCAAGTTTAATTTGGGTATAAAAAAGCTACAGAAAATGATTATGTTGTTGATGGTCAACACATGATAGGAAAATACTTTTATGAAGGAAGTGGAACTAAGAAAGATATTGTAAAAGCTATATACTGGTTAAATAAAGCAAAGGAAAATATGAATTTAAGAATGTAAGATGATAAATGTAATAATTTAGAAAAAAAGACCGTGGTTTTTTATAATAGCATAACTGATAATATTTGTATTGTATAAGAAATTAATCTATATTATATTTTCAATCATCATCTCTTTAAATTTTTATTAATTTTTATAAATCATGAAATAAAAAAAAATATATATTTTATTTTTTCTAGATTTTATTTTATTTTTTTATTATCATTTTTATAATAATATGATGATTTTTTTCTCAACTGGATAATTGACATTTCATTGGTTCCTGTTACCTTTGTACACCCTTTAAAACTTGTTCATACAGTACATCAAATTTAAAATAATCGAGCAAAAAATTTAATTTTTTAATTTCGAGAAAAAATTCAAATGCAAAAAATCGAAAAAATTATATTTATTCCTTCACATGATAAAACACCTTTAGAAGTTAGATTAAGTTATTGGAAAGATGAATTAGGTAGAATTGTAAATGGTGATAGTGGTACTGATAAAAGTAATAAAAATATCAATATTTACAATTCAAGAATTCGAAATTCAAGTATTGGAAGTAATAATAATAATGAAATTGAAATCAAAGGAATAAAAGCTGTAATTATTTCTCATCCCTATGGACCATTAGGTCATTATTTATTTAATTGATTAATTAATTCATTCATTAATTGAAATGTTAATAATCAATTTTAATTCAATAATAATTTTAATATATTATTTTATTTATTATTAGGAGGGGATTTTAATAATAATGTTGTCGTCGCTGTTGAACATTATTTTCTTAGTATGGGATATTTAACAATTGCGTTTAATCTTAGGTAATAGACGAATAACTTAAATATTATTATTTATTGGTTTGTTTGTTTGTTTGTTTATTGGTTTGTTCTATTAAATTTTAATTTTTTTTTATTTAATTTATTAAATTTTTTTTTTTTTTTATATTATTTTATATAAATTATTTACAATTTATTTATTTTATACAGAGGAGTAGGAAATTCTGGAGGAAGAACTAGTTGGTCAGGAGAACCCGAATGTGGTGATTATAAGTCTATAGCAGAATGTCTAATAAATTCGGGTAGAATTAGAAATGAAACCATAATTGAGTTGCCTAAAATTTTGGAATTGATAATTGTTGTAAGTTTTATATTATTTATTAATTAAATTAATTATTTTTATTTAATTTTAATTAATTTTATTTAATTTTAATTATTTATTTATTAATTTTAATTATTTATTTATTATTATTTAATTTTTAAAATTTAATTTAATTTAATTAAATTAAATATTTGATTAATTTTAATTTAATTAAATAAATATTATTATTTATAGGGTTACAGTTATGGATCACTAATTGCTTCATCCTTAGTATCATTTACCAAATCACTCTCAATTCCCACATTTTATATATTAATCAGTTATCCCTTATCCGTTAGATGGTTTCTTACATTCTTTCGTTCATCAACATACTCAAATTATTTAAATTCTTTAATTAATTCAAATTCTAAAGTCTTATTTATTTATGGGAATTATGATCAATTTACTAGATCAGGTCGATTTAAAAATTGGATTCGAGAAAATAATTTAATTAATAATCCTCGATGGACTATTAAAGAATTACGAGGAGTTGATCATTTTTATGTTACGAGTTCGATGGGAAATTCTTTAACTCAAGAATTAAATGAATGGGTTAATAATATTTCATTATCAATCAATAATGTTAATAATAATAATGATGTTGATGATGATGATGATGAATTAGTAGAGAATAATAAATTCGAAGGGATGGATTCAAAGAATTCTAATAATTCTTATAACGCTGAGAGTTCAAATAATGAAAGTAATGTATATAATTGAAAGTAATCTATGTAAATTAGGATAATAAGGGGAAATTAAAGTTTTGGCTTATAAGGATTTGATTTTAATCATGAGATATTTAACCATAGAAAGAAGCAATATATTAAATTAATTGTATATTATATAACATATATATTTATTTAAATAAAAAAGCTTTTATGCTTTAATTTTAATTCCGCCACCAATCATTATATCCCTCCTTTCTGATTTCTTTTTTTAAGCCAACTATTTTTTCATGAAATCAAGTTTTCTTCAAGAATTAGAACAGTCAACCCCCCCTGCATATGCATCTGGTGACATTGTATATATATATTTATTTATTTATTTAAATTCTTAAAAATGGAAGTTCTTAGGGAATGACTACACCGAACCACCGAAAGTTAACCTTTCATATATATCTTTTTTGTTCGAAATTAATTAAATAATTCTTCAGATCTCAACTATAAACAAAAGTCATAATAGTAGCTATCAAATCACTACTAAAAATAGAGAAGTTTATTTTTTCTTTTGAGTTGAATTGCATACTAAATACATGCCACGCTTTATTTTGTCTTTGTGATACAAATAAACCAATCAAATGTTAAATGTTTTACTTTAATTCAAGGTGTAATCTCGATTTTCCCTTTTACTATGCCTATTTTGTCTCTGTTATACAAATAAACAATCAAATTTTTCTTATCATAAATTCAAGTGTGATCTCAATAAACTTTAACATTTTTAAAAAAATTTTTTTTTTTTTTTTAATTCACGACGAAAAAAAAAAATGTCTGCCAAATTCCTTGACCGTTTATCAAACGACCTTACTCAACTTCTTGAAGACCCTATTGATCATAATATCACAATCGAAGTTGGTAAAGCACCTAACAATCAAATTTTCAAGGTTCATTCCTATATTTTACAATCCCGTAGTCCTTACTTTAAAAAGAAATTCAACGAAACTCCTTTTAATGACGATCATGTCAAATCATTAAAAATGGTTGATATTCCTGTTAAAATATTTGACATCATCATTAAGTAAGCATTCATCATTGATATTTGTTTTAAAAGATTTAATGTATTCTTTAAATAAAATAATGAATAAATAAATATATTTTTTTTTATATAATTTTAGGTATATTTATGGTGGAACCATTTCCCTTGAAAAATTAGAAAATTCTATTATTTTTGACCTTTTATTGATTTCTAATGAATTTGGATTGGATGAATTAGTTGAACATCTCCAAACTTCTCTTGTTAAGAATAATTCATCTTGGTTACAATTAAGTTTCTTTGATCAGGTTTATCAAACAAGTTATCAAGTTAAAAATTTTTCGATACTTCAAAATTTTTGTGTTGATATCATTGCCAAACATCCGGATACTATTTTCGAATCGGAAAAATTTTATTCCTTACCTGAAGATGCATTAATCTCCATTCTTAAACATGATAATTTACAACTGGACGAAGGTAAAATTTGGGAATATACCCTTCAATGGGGTAAATCAAAAAATCCCAATTTACCTGTTAATCTCAAAGAATGGTCAAAAGAAGATTTCGCAATTTTGAAAGAAACTTTGAAAGATTGCCTTCCTCACATTAGATATTTTAGTATCTCCGGTGAAGACGTCATAGAAAAAGTTTTTCCATATCAACAAATTCTTGAATCAAGATTATGGTTAGATATTAATACCAAATTCATGACATCTAATAAACGAATCTCTTGGGAAATTTTGCCACCTCGTAAAATAATTAGAAATACATCAAATTTGTCTTCTAATATTATCACTAATGAGCATTCCCTAGAAATTTCATCCTGGGTTGATAGAAGAGACACAGCATATGTTGAAACCTATCCGTATGAATTCAAGTTACTTGTTAGAGGGAGTAGGGATGGTTTCGATGTTAAAACTATTTATAATATTTGTGATAAAGTATCTAACACAGTTATTCTCTTAAAAGTGAAAGGTACGGGAGAAATTCTTGGAGGGTATAATCCTCTTGAATGGGATAATAATAATAATATATTTAGTCAATGGAAAAAGACTTCTGATAGTTTCGTATTCTCATTGAAAACGGAAAATTTGAAAAATTCCATTTTAAGTAGGGTGAAGAATTCGGATAGTGCAATTAATAATTATCCAATGCTTTCTATTTTATCTTTTGGTTCGGCTTTACGTTTAAATGGGAATTTGAAAAATGAGAAAAGTTGTTCATGTAAGAATGATAAGAATTATGAAAGACCCATTCGTTCGGATAAATTTTTAACATCCGATTGGTATCAACTTTTGGATAATGTTTCATTTTCGGTTGAAGAATTTGAAGTTTACAGAATTTCACCACCAAAAAAAATAATTTAAAAAAAAAAAAAAATAACATAGCATCGCATCTTTTGTTTCATTTCATTTCATTTCACATCATTTTATTATTAGTATTATTTTATTATTATTATTATTATTATTGTAATTAGTTTCATTTTATTTTCATTATTGTAATTAGTTTTATTTTATTTTAGACAGAAAAAGATGATTACACTTTTTATTATTATTTTATATTTAAATCACTTTTTTTTCAAAAAAAAAAAAAAAAATCAACGATGAGATAAAAAACGTTGAGCAAAAAAAAAAAACTTTTTTTTTTTTTTTTGAGAATGTTTTATTATCTTTTTGTTAATTGTATAAAATAATAAAATATAACGATTGTTAATTTAAAAAAACCATAAAATCCGTGTCGTGTGAAAAAAACTTGTATTACATATGATATCTTTGTACCACTTATAAATTACAATACTTTTTGGAAGTTGTTTTTGCATTTTATTTGTAAATTGCATATTTGATATTTTTATTTTTTTTTTCCTTAGAAAATAACATGGGACATTGCATACATTGCATTGAGTGAAGATTTACATTGGGTATACGATACACATGTAATGAATCAGAGATATCAATAAAATACTTTATCTTGGGCACGTGTGCTGAACATTATTTTGTATTTACATTTAGATAAGATAATTAATATTAATATTATACATAAACACTCGTGAATCATCGAGCAAGGGTTGACCCTAATACAAAAAAAAAAAAAAAAAATTTATTATTCATAAACATTGTGAAGATCTCTTAAATAAGGTGTTTTTTAAATATCTCTAAATGCCCAAAATAATTTTTTGTAAAAGAAAGAAAACTATTGGATGTGAAATAATAATAATAATAATAATAATAATAAATAGCAATTAGAATATATGGATATAATTTTTATTGGCTAAAAGTTTTTCTATTTATTATTATTTATATTGTGTAATCACTATAAAATAAATACATCTTTAACAACAAAAGTGGATTCTTTGTGGATTCAATAATTATATACTTGTATATTTTTTAATGAAATTATTAGATTTCAAAAAAACAAAACCAAATTTATAATCTTTATTTAACCAATTAAATAATTTAGATTACTTTCATTACACAAAATTAAATTTGGTAAAATCCCTGACTGTATAATTGAGTCAGAGATATCGAATTTGTCAATAAAATACTTTATCTTGGGCACGTGTGTTGAACATTTTGTATTTACTCACCCCTAGGTATTTCCATTTAGATAAGATATACATAAACATTGTGAAGATTTTTTAAATAACTCGAAAAAATATATTAATTTTTTAAAGAAATAAAACTATTTGATAATTATAAGTGATCGGAACAACCATTTTCATAAAAATAAAACTCAAAGTATGTGAGTATAAAAAATATTTACAAACGTGAATTTAAGGTTATTATTATGGTGTCACGAATTATTTGATGCTAACCTAAAAAGGTAAGCTAAATTACATTATTTTACATATACTAATTCAGATCACTTTATTTTGTACAAATTTTTATTGATATTTTGTTATTAATATTAATATTGGATAAAAAGAAATTTACATGCAAAAAATATAACTAAGTGTTAACCCTTAGAACTCAGAATTAAAATTTAATTCTTATTACTCTCTTTCAATTTACAACAATGCCAATACTACATATTTGACGAGAAAAACTACCATGGATCCCAGTCGCTGGTCCCCCCGAAAGCACAGCGTATGTATTCCCTTTGTCACCGCCGACCCAATTAGAAATTCGACCTCGATCAGTTTCAAATTGAATTGCATATAATACTGACCCAACTCGTTTATTAATTTGTTTTATTTTTTCATCCTTATACCATTCAAATATATATGGATCCATATCATTTGGTAAACCGTATATCTTGGATGTACCGTCTGTATATACAAATGCTATGGCGTTAACCACTTCTGAATACCAAACCTTTATGGTTTTTAGATACGCATTAGGAATTTGAAGCAATGCTTGAAACTCCGTACAATCACGGTTTTTATTATTCAATTCATCTTCAATATAATAAGATTCCAATGGTTTCCTATCCAAATTTTTCATAGCAGAAGAGAATTTGGCATATTGTTTTTCAAGATCTGAGACTGCTTTTTTCAGGTATTTTGTATCCTCCGCAGTTATTTTTTTTGGAACGACCTTGATTTCCTTTGCAATTTCTTGGATTTTACGACGATAATCCTTTAAAAAGGATTCAAAGTTGATGATGTTTGGTGCTATGTCTTTAAGCATCTGTAAAGTAAATCGTACTTGCACAAGCTCAGTCTCGGCTCGCTTTCGCTCTGAATAATCGGCTATACTTCCCTTCCAGTGTTTTTCTAATATTTGTTGGGCCTCACGTTCACCATCTTTAAGGTACCCTTGCGTATTGCTTACGCTGTCTTCAATTTTTTGAATTGAGGCAATAACAGCGGCAAGAATATTCTGAAATGGAGGTATTTGTCCGTCTAATACCTCAAGACGTCTACGAATGAAGTTGCCTGCATCGTCTGACATAAATTCAAACGGACCAATCATTTCTCGTTTGACCGTTCGTAAAATCGCATCCATTTCACTTGTGGTAGTCCAAAAGAATTTATCTGAAATATGAATGAAATCATCAAATTTATCACCGGTATCACGGACATCTTCATCTAGATTGAAGAGCACTCTTGAAATCGATTCTCCATTTTGAACAATAATATCACTTTTTGCCATAGTGATGCCAAGGTCACGAATTGCAATCCGAAATTTATTCATTCGGAAAGACGCTAATTCCGATTCTAAATATTTAAATAAAGGTTAAAGGAACTGATTAGTCTGAACTATCAACGGAAGACATTAAATAAACATCTGTACTGAAGTGATAAAAAAAAGATAACCTTCATAGTTTAGTTCAGAAGAACCTTCATCATCATGTTCGAATGGAATTTCATTACCATTTCGTCCGAACTGTACGTGTAATGTGTATAATATCAAATTAATTGAAAGATTTGTATTATTTTTTTTATTAAGCCATTAATCCGTTCTTACTTTATTATAAATCAATCCAAACACAAAAATCGCTAAAACTATTCTTTTCATTAGTGTGAAATTTTTATAATTTCTACGGGCTAAACTCGGCTTGGCCGTTGGAGTTGGATTTGGACGACGTTGTCGAAGGGTAGAAGAATCTTTGTATGACAAAGATATTTTGGAATTACAATATGATACGATACTTTTGTAACGAAATTAGAAGAACTAAGAAAAATTATCGGAACTATCAACCTCCACCGATATCATGCTGATCTAATTTAATATCGTTTGAATTTCCGTTTGAAGGGGAGCCCTCTTCCTTTGAATACATTTCGTTTTTCAAATCGTGCGAACGAACAGTGGTTGTTTGATTCCATTTGTTCCTAAATTAGCAAATCTCTCTTAAAAATAAACATGTGAACATATCATGTAGGCAGATTAACCAATGAAACGAATCCCAATTTATTCCCACGCAATGCATACAATGAACGCGACTGATAAATAACGTGACAGTTGACAATTTTACTAAATTAGAACCCGCAGAGATTTTCCAGCTTCTACATCTGAACTCAGATTTTTTAGAATAGAAAACCAATAAATTCTAAATAATGCGTATATTACTAGGTGGTAGTGTTGGCATTTTGGTTTCCATTGTCGCTGTGTATTACGAGGTGGGCTTATTAAATTATTCTCGAATAATCATTTTAGGCAACATTTCTGTTTTCTGTTTACTTACTGCTTTGAAAATTAGTCAATACGTTCAATGCTTGGACCATTTTTTCCGGTAAGGGTTTGGGGGGTTTTTTTTTTTTGTAATATAAACTTTTAATTCGCCATTAACTCGTTATTATATATAGCCCGCTGACTGGCCTATATTCAGGAATCTGACAATTACCACCACTTTGCTTTCCAAGCAACTTACGGAATTAAATATCCCGGGTACATTGTTCATCTTAAACCCCTTAAACAAAATCCTCATCAGAAAATAAGTTTAACAATTCGGCTTCCTTTCTATCAAAATTAGCTCCTTCTGTGATAATAGAATATCGTGTCACGAGTGAATACCTTGCCGACATCTTAACCCGAAAAAAACTACCACTCGATAACTCGGACAAAGTAGCAGAATATCTACGTCAACTTGGGAAACAGACGTTTGACTCGGGTGAAGCAATCGAAAGAATGTATTCCACTAGTAATTCTGGCCTCAAGCAACTTGGCACGGAGTTACAATTCATTATTGAAAAGATTCACCCGGATCAAGTTCTTACACGACAAAATGAAACTTACTTTGCAGAACGTTATGGAAAGATTTTAAATATTGTTACCAATTTACGTGATAAATTCAAAGAAACTAGGGAAGTTCTAGATGAGCTTCAAATTATATATAATGGGACGAGGCATCAATTTGCAAATGGAATGAATGATGTGGAAAATTTTTTTGAAAAGTTTACACCAGTGTTAAATGATTACTATGATATGGAACAAGTGAAAAGAGAGCTTGGCTATTTGAAACGGATCATGGAAAAGTTTCCTGATATTCGGAAACAGATCAATGATCTTTTGTATGATTTCAATCAGCATCGACTAGCATTGATTTGGTGTCGTGGTGAATGGGCCAGGTTGTGGAGACGAAAATTAGTTTCTTTTAAGGATATTGAAACATTAGAGATTATGATTCAGGATTTAAATGATGTAACTAAAATATTTAAAAGGAATCAAGAAAATTTTGAAATACGAATTTAACCAATTGGGGGGGAAAGAATTTCAAAAATCTGACATTTCCACTTTTTCTAAATTATCTAATTTTGTCACATTTTTTGAGTTAAAAAAGTTTAATCGAAAGAGTGAAAAGGAGAAGGTGATTAAATATTATTCAATAAAGTTCATATTGAGAAATGTATTTGTTTTTACGTAAAAAAACAATGTATAGTTATAGTTTATATATATACAATCACCCTTATTGAAATAATAAATTTTTTTTTTTTGCATAATTAATTTTAGGGTATCAAAAGCACAACCTTAGATATATCAAAAATGATATCTTTGTCATAAAAAATTTTTCACGTTAATAAATTAAATTTTTATTTCATTCAAGTAAATTACAGTACAGTTCATATAAATATTTTTGTAAAGTTTGTTTATTACAAAAGTTATTTCTTTTATGTTGATATATTATTATTTTTATATAATTTAATATTTTTAGAATTGCAAATATTGTAAAGGATGTGAAACTCAAAACAACGCAGATAAAATTATAACCAATGAATATTGAAGAACAAAAAATTAATTATGAATTTAAAATTTTCTGTACTTTTAAATAATATTATTTTAGAAGATAATTTTGATAGAAAATAATGTCTGATGACTATTAATTTTTTTATTTATAATTAATTAGATATATCATATTTGTGAAAATCAAAAAAAAAATTAGATATTAAAAACATGATAGACAACCAATGGAATTAAAAATTTACTTTTGATATAGAAATACTCTTCATAACTTTTCAGACAAAATTGTGTTACTTACACGAGAAATTTACAAAAGGCTCGCTTGCTTAAATATTAATATTCTCCAAATTCACTTCTGGTGGAAAGAATTACGGAATGCATTGAAAAATTCTCATTTCATTCACATAATACATTGTCACCTTTTTTTTGAGGTTTTTTTATTGTTATACAATTATAATTTTATTAGGAATTGGTATCAAAGTTTAAATAAATAATAGAATTGTATTAATAAAAAAAATGATTTCTTTATTTTTATGGAGATTAATTATTTTCTTTATTTCAAGAAAAAGAAAATAATAATAATTCGGACAAAAATTTTTTGATAAATGTACGATTCGATAAAAAAAAATTAATTGAAGAAAAAATATTTTTCTAATCGTTGATATAATGAGCATAACATACCCACTTAGTATAGTTATAACCCCTCGAGAATATGAAAGAAAGTACGACAGCTTCCACATTCCATGACCTATACCGTAGAACACTTCCAAATTACGTTTTCTTTCACCGAGATGTTGAATCTGGTTCATGTTTGTTTCTACACTCGAGATCAACTTGGTTTGTGTCGTCATACTAATAGAATTATCTCGTTACCTTGTTTCCTAATGGAGTTGTAACCTATCAACTATCTTTAATTAGGATCATAATCCTATTCGATTTCTATCATAGAAAATGGTAGCTATTTCATTTCACGAATGACCAAAAGCGAATTTCATTAGTTAAGGTTAATAATGCTTGTTTCAATACCTCGTTTACGATTACCCAGTATTATTATTATTATTTATTAGTATTATTATTATTACATAATTTATTATGTATTATTCGTTCATCTAATGGCAGCTATTTCATTTCACGAATGACCAAAAGCGAATTTCATTAGTTAAGGTTAATAATACTTGTTTCAATCTCATTTATGATTACCCAGTATTATTATTATTATTATTATTATTATGTATTATTCTTTCATATGCTTCAAATATAGTTATTTGTGAAATCGCGTGCTTTTAATATTTTGGTAATAATTTTATTTATTTATAAGAAACATTATAATGTTATCCGTCATTTAAAAGTGTTATACTTTTGATCAAATATATATTTATATTTATATATAATAGGCAAGGTAAAATTTACAAGTTAGTTTGATAATATTCCAGAGTCTTTATAACTAAAAATACTTTTCTCTTTGATATTGTTAGTTTTAATTCCTTTACAAGGCGAAATTCCAATATAAAAAATATTATGTCTTCTAAGGGAAGAACTAAAACTAACAGTTCGTCTTCTACCAAGTCTTCTAATTCACAAAATAAACAAAAAATAATTAGTCATATTGCTAAAAATGTTGCTAAAAATGTTGCTAAACATGTTGAAGTAAAACCTGAAAGTCGTGAAAAATTTTTAAAATCATACGGAGATACGAAAAATGCGGTGGACGCTTTGAATAAGTTGAAAAACAACAAATAATCTACGTTTTTCATTATTTTTATTGATTTTTAATTTTTTATATACATGTATAAATATTATATATAGTTATTAAATAAAATTAGTTATATGGCTTGCTTCATTGTCAATGCATGAAAAAATAATGATCTCTATTGTAATGTTTTCCGATACAATTATATACCAACTCCAAATACATATCATTTAGATGGTTGCATTCTAAGTGTCATTACAGAAGGCCGATAATAAGGATACATGCTATATATATACTATCGAGTATGTTATATCTACACATGCTATCGAATTCGAATATGCTATATACATGTATGTTCTGTACATACATACTATCGAATTTGTTGTCGAGGAAGCTATTAAATAGATTCACTTATGCTCAGAGATACAGATACGTTATAGCTATAGGTGTAGACTTATTGACGTGATACATTACAAAGTTAAGTTGTAGACATATTAAGGACGTATCCCAAACATGTATTTGACGCATTGACGCGTGACGTATGACGTTGACATAACTTAGTTAAGTCATATAATATCATTTATTATAAAATCAAAATTCATATTATGATCTAAATTATCTGTTTTAATTATGCTATGATCATAGATGGTTGCTACATAGAATCAAAGACAAAAATTAATTGCACCTTCTGTAAGAATCGCAGGCTTATTTCATCAAAATTAAAAGAATGATTATCGTTTTAAAATTTTTTCACCCGTTCAAACTTTTACAGAAGACGCGTATTATTCTCACTTTTGAGTTTATTTACATCAAATAAAAGATACGTCATACGTCAATAGTTACGGCACATGTCAATAGTTACGTCCATGCGTCTTCTCGACGTAACGTCGACGTAACTCTTAGTTTATCATAAGTCTGCACCTATAATTAATACCCTATTTACATGTATACATTTTTTGCCAATTACTTATTTTAATCTTTTACTAATATGATTCTTTCAATTAATCTTTTTGGTATCTAACAGTAAATTCGCTTCTTTTATCAAATTATTCAAAGAAATACATTTAAGAACTACTATTTCGCCTAAGGTTTTTTCTTGTTGAGAAACGATTTTTTTTCATTAATTAATTTTACATTTTCTAATTTAGAATAAAGATAAAATGGAATATCATCATCACATTCAGTTCTAGGATTATTATAAATATTGATATTATTATTTGTTTTTCTTTTTTTTCTTATTATAGATTGAGAAAATTAATAAATAAAATAAATAAATGAATGAAACGAACATATAAAGTAACTGATTTTGCTGATCACTCGTTTAATTTGCGGCTTTTAATATTTTATTTTAAACTTAAGAAAATCTCTCCATACTGTAATTATTGGTCCGATCCGGATATAGATAATGACGGATAATATTTTTTTTCTTGTTATAGCCATGCATTCCACTTTCTTGAACCGAAATTTAAGATTTTTAACCTTCTGACTGATCCATGGATATCCACATATCCGTAATTTCTTCCGGATTTTGTATCACCACTGACTAAAGTGAAGAGTCTTGTTTTTCATTAATTTTCTTATATGCACGAATTCTCTGTATATAAAAGAGATTTTTAGCATCAAAAAAATTATTTGAAATGTTCCAAAAAAATAAAGAATTTGTTGAACCGATCCGCCTAAGATCAGCACTATCGTTATATTAAAATTAGGGGCGAAATTTAACGTTTCGCACACAATTGGCAATAAACACACAAACACTATAATCGTAAAAACTTATTTATATCTTGAAAAAATCACACCATACATGTAAAAAAAAACTAAGGAAAAAGAATAAACCAAAAAATGGCACGTTAATTATTGCGAAAAAGGAGTTTACATTGCACACCATCAGATTTGGCTTCATTTTGTGTTTTTTTTGCATAATTGGTAAACACTAAATTTATTAAAACTTATTAATTTGTCATAAAAGTTTTAGATTTAATTAAATTTCCCAAAGAATTCATAACAATATGCAGAAAATTATAAGAAATAGAATTTGCAAAAAAAAAAAAATAGCACATTTACATTGTGAGATCATAGTGCCGATCGTAGACGAGACGGTTCGGCAATTAATGCATAAATCCAATTTTTTCACCTAATCCAACAATTTGATGATTAATTTTTATTTTACTTTGTAAAAGTTTAATAGTTTATCGCATGATAGTTATTCACTGTGGGCTGCAAATATCATAATAGTTTGTCAGGCCTTAGCAGTATAAATATATATTAGTTTAGTTAGTAATCAACTTGTTTTGTTGTATTTTTATGTATGCCGCTTGCGGCTTATAAATTTATGATAATAAAGTTTGATTGTGAGATCATGCTAGTCGCTAAAAATATATACATATCAAAACAACCAGCTCACCTTGAGATAACTATTGCTATCTAATAATTATATAGAATACTTGATCTTTACTTGATCTTTAACAATTAGATTTTATTAGTTTGAGATGTTTGCTTTTCATATTTATAATTCTTAATGATATTATCTAAACCTTAGAATGCTTTGACACGAAAAATTATTCACTTTTTGAATCTATTCAAGATCCTTAATTTTTAACAGAGATCTATAAAGATAAAAAATAATAAAAATTATAAAAAAACTCGGAACTTTATTATATTAACTACCTTCTGACCTCTAAATGAAAGTGTCCAGTACAATATTTACATATATTATTTTATAAGATTTATTAAGTAAGTTAAGGCACTTCATCTGTTTAAATAAACGAATAAATAACTGTCTAACCAATTGTTCCGCTACCTAACCAATTGATTTACTCTCAACCTGCGACAACTTATTTTATTTCTTCTTTCTAATGCTCAATGTAGTTATTTTATTCTATTTTTTGTTATTTTTGTTTAGTTTAGTCTAAAGAAGAAACTTTAATCAATAGACAAAGTGTATTATATACAGTATATACTTTATTAAATTCACTTAGGTTGTGGGATTTGTGTAACTATCATTTTTCATATGTAATAGATATACTGTAACATCGACCTAATCTGAAATTTTAGCAAAGTAATTGACAAAATACTAAAGTTTACTATACTTATATTTATATACTTTTAATGAATTTCAAGCAATTTCAAAATTTCAAAATTATAATATTGATAAATATTTATTAATATTAATATTAATAAATCGATACAGTATAATGTTATGATATCATAATAACCTAAAGGGTTATTCGATCAATTACTTCTCTTAATAATCTATCAGCATTTACATTCCCGGTTTCATTTGCTTTATTTAACCAGTATATGGCCTTTATAATATCTTTACTAGTTCCACGTCCTTCATAAAAGTACTTCCCAACCATATATTGGCTATTGGTGTATTCATTTTCAGCTGATTTTTTATACCATTCAAATGCTTTCACTTGATCCTGATTAATTCCATAACCATTGGCATATAAACGACCTAAATTATGTTGTGCCCTGGGATATCCTTTTTTAGCACCTTTAAAATACCATTTAAATGCTTCTATTTCATTTACTCCTACCACTATACCAGCGTCATAATAATATCCGATATTATTTATTGCATCCTCATTCTCAGCAAGGGCAGATTTTAAACACAATAGGAACCCTCTAACTTCATCTTTTGCTATTCCTATTCCATAAAAATAAAACGCACTAATATTAAATTGTGCAAAAGTGTCCCCTTTTTCAGCGGATTTCAAAAATAATTCAAATGCCTTTTCTTCATTTTTTTCAATACCAAACCCTTCATAATAAAAATACGCCATACAAATTGAAGCAATATTAGACCCAACATCTGCAACTTAGAATAGATCAGAAAACTTTTTTTAAATCTTTTTCAACACCTTTACCATATAAATACATATGCGCAAGGCGGATAATTCCAATTTCTTTGTTAATACTGTAAAATTTCCTTAATGAGAGATTCGAGGAGATATTCTTCATATGAATTCTTTCATTGGCAGCTAAATTAAAGAATTTAAATGCCATTTTGTAATCAATAACAGTTCCAATACCATAATGGTAAAAAATTCCTATGAGGCTAGTAAACCAATAATGAGACTGATATCTAATCATTTCATGTAAAATTTTAACTGGATTTAAATTATGTTCTCTAACATAATTTTTAATCGTAATTGGTCGCATTTCATGGGACTGAATCTTAAAAGAGTTAATAAAAAATTCGAATAATTTTTTAATGAATATGATATTATAATTATTAGTTTTAGTTGTTACGGAATTAACGGAAGGATGATTAAATTGTCTTTCTTCATTTGACTTTTCTAAGTTATTTGACTTGATATCAGAAATAATATTGATTTCAGAAAGATTATTAACAACTTCGAAGAAAACTGGTCGAGAATTTCCATGGTGTTTCAAACAATCTATTTAAATGTATCCAATTTACTTTAACAATTAATAATACTGTTAATAAATAATTTAAATAATATGTAAATTCATACCAGTATAAATTTCCTTGTATTTAGGAGGAATTCCAGATATACTCTTTTCCCTTTTTAGTTTTTCAATAGTATAATTTATCAAATCAATAATATTATTATTTGTTGGCAATGGTAATGATAATTTTGTTATTAATTCATCTTCAAAAGGAGAAATACCATCATTAGAAATTTCACAAAGAATAATTCCTAGACTGTAAATGTCTAAACTTTTATTAAATAATTCTAAATATCTAAAATCAGTATATTTGATTGGGATAGTAACGGTAGTAGTAAGGGATTTTAAATAGTTTATGCCAAAATCATTTAGTTTAATAGTCCCATTATGAACAAGAATACTTTCGGAAGTCTAAAAAATTATAATAAAAAAATAATCATAAAATAATTAAACCCCGAAATTAATTTATTCATAAAAGTTGATTAAACAAATAATTACCAATTTTCCATGAATAATATTATTATCATGTAAATTCATTAAAGCATTTGCAATTTGTTT